>CANXYC013065102.1:0-10590 GCA_948193065.1 Aleurites moluccanus | reverse complement strand
TGAGCTCTAGGCATATGTCTGGCCAAGCATATGTTTTGCGATAAGGTAGCAAGGCTACTGATGCGCTCTGTTGTGATAAGGTAGCAAGGCTACTGATGCACTCTGCAGTTCTATCATATGATTTGACAGTGTTATTCGATTATGAGCACTTATGTTCTTATAAGCATAACCTTATGATATTTCCTTATCCATGATCCTTTGGCTTGACCTTTACTTTGCATGTTTATATCTTACTGAATTGAAGGCTCACTCCTCTTCTGTGGATTTCAGGTGATAGTGTAGCTCGAGGGGGAGCTAATAAAGAAGACAGAGCTTGTTGATTCATTCCTCCAAAAAGACTCTATGTAATTCTTTTGAGATATATATAAATATATATTCATTAGTTTGTATTATGGTATTGTATGTATGAGGAGTATACTCTAGAACTCCGTAGTTAGATGTTGAGGGTGATATTATTTTGATATATGAATTGTTGCAATTTGGTTGTCCTTGTTCCTTATTGATGTGGAATGTATCTTTTGATCGGTAAGGAACAAAGGGAAATCATATGATGATAAATGTAAGTGTATAAATGGTTACTGCATGAATCATAGAAATGAATATGTATAATGATAACTATATATGGTGTGGATATGTATTATGTATGAGATCCAGGATATGAGGGTTCTACAGGTTTATGGAGGCCTTAAGCCTACCCTTGCCCTAAGATCGTCGTACCACTGGAGTTGGGGTGTGACAAATATACTCCTGCTTCAATAATAGCTTGCTAAGACCTCAATCTAGGGGGCTAACATTTGTGTTGACAAAAATGGACTAATCATCTATAATACAATAAAAATACGGTGTAAGTACCTCAGTAAAGTTAATAAAGCTTGAAGAGGACTAACCACAAGATCTTCTAGAAGCAAAGAAGGCACCTCCAAAGCTCAACCTTGACAAAACTAGTCATACCAAGGTAGACATATTAGATGGGGCCTTATTTTACATATCTCCATCTTTGTGAGATACCTCACTTGTGTGGTCCCACTAAATGAGAGTTTTTTGGTGGCTAAACCCCTTAGTTGATCTTGCGACTAAAGTTTGATAAGCAAGTTTAGAATGGCCAGCCCAACTATCTACATCTCTACCCGCATTAGCCAAGTTGACTAGTAGCCTTTCAAAAGCAGCTAATAAAAATAAAAAAGCACTTTCTTTCACCTACTGATCTTACTATTGATTTACATGAGTTTCATCTAGTCTAACTTTTAGCCATTCCTTTTTGTCAACTAGAACTCAAGTGTGGAGCTATTGACTATTGATTTAGGAGAGAAATAACCCGGTATGAGTAGACTTCTACTCTGATAGTTATGTTATCATAACTAAGTAGCTAGACAAGCGTCTATTCTAAAAAAAGATAATGGCTTTAGCGAGCCTCTTTTAGGCATTAAAACTCGAGATAGAGAAGTGACTTTAGGGTGAGGGTAAGCAACTCCACTCAACTCACTCCATTAAGGTCAACCCCGATAGAGAGGACACCTACAAAGTGAAAAGTAGATAGAGTCTCAATGCAATAAAGTTAGAAATTAACTGTGAGGCAAAGTCGCAGACGGGCCTACTTAAAACTTGCGAGGCAAAGTTGCAGAAAGACTACTTTAGACCTACGAGGAAAAGCCAAAGATTAAATCTAATATCTACAAGGTGAAATCACAATGAAGATCCATCTATGCCACTACACCAAGGCCCTTGAAGAACCAATATGAGCCATACTCAAAACTTATAAGGAGAAGTTGTAGATCAAGACCCATAGGTAGTCTCAACACTTGCAAAGCAAAGTTGTAGACAAAGATCGATTTAGGTGACGAAAAAATCCATTTGAGAAACAAATGCAAATCAATTTGACCACCCCTGAAGAGGCCTTAGATGCTTTGCATATGGATGAGCATGCAGACAATCATCCTCTCGACCAAGACGAGTAAGTCTAGGATCAAAAGAACCTAGTCCATACAAAAAAATTACCCTTCAAATTCAGACACACTCAACCACTAGCGAGGTCATATCCTGCTCTAAGAGACTGCCCTACCAAGAACCAGCCACCACCAAACAGACCATATGGAGGAACAAGTTTAAGATCCAAGTTCTTACCTATAAGATAGGCGAAGTCAGTGACGCCAATCATAAATCAAAAAAAGGTAGCGATCTACTACTCATCAACATATGAGGCCGTAAGACCTTCTAAACACTCATACAAATCGAATAATAGTCAAACATATGTTGAGCTCTCATTAACAACTATCTATACAAGTCAACCACAAACATATATAGAGAAGCCAAACAAAATAGAGAAAACAAAAGAGCATTTGTACAAGACTGAAGTGACACAAACTTTATTAAAATTTTGATTAAATTACATTGATTTGATCATATTAAAAATGAAATACTATAAGGACTATATCCTAATAATGCAAACCTAGTAGGTCTCATAGAGGAAGAGTGAAAGATCCTCCAAGGCATAAGCAAACACTGAACTAAAGCTTTTCCTTATAACATGTCGATGCTTGCACACCCTTCATTCAAAGTGATCCTTTTATTAGCCTCATTAATGGAAAAGACCTCAGGTTTCATTCCAACTCTCTCTATCCAACAGTTGTTCTCTCCCAAAGATCTGTAATAAGAATTAAGGTAAATTCAAGAAGAAAAGTGCTTATGGATAGCACATGTGGGAAACTATGATTGATATAAGCTACCAACCACATTAACAAGATGCTGAAAATCTAGATGCCTTTAACACTGAAAAGAAAACACCATCAATAGACTCTCAAATAAGACCTTGCATCAAGCAATGGCACTAATCAACCCTATAGCTATGTCCTAGGAATAACTTCTCTTGAACTCATAATGAGTCATACTCAAATTCACTGCAGACATTTCAAAAGGTACCATACAATAAAGACACGGTAAGTTTCAAAAAATAGGGTTGTGTATCGAAAAACCCATGAAGAACATAGAAAGTGAGTTAGCTTAAGAGTATGAATAAGCAATAGGCAATTAATCAGGATCTACTATTATTATGTATAAGCCCTCATGGATTCTTTCTTAATACCCTAACCTTATCTTTTTGGTTTCCTCAACATCTTATATACATTGTACCTTTTGATGAACTTTGTAACTACACCGAAAACCAAGGGAAACTTATGCAATTTCTTGAGAAGACCATTATAAGACTTGAGGAGTATAGCACGTCAGCCAACATACATTAGCTTTAAGACTGAAGATAAGCGCTTCAACAATCGCATTGGTTCACCATAAAAGACTATACTTCTACTATTGTTTGCACCAAGTCACTCATAAACAGTGGAGTAAAGGGGTTACCTGATGAAGAATAAAAATGACTCACCCAAAATTGAGCCTAAGAGAACAGGCCTAAAATGAAAGCAGATAGTCCAAGATGAAGACCACCAGACAAGCAGGCCCAACGCCTCTTAAAACCCATCTTTAATACTCTCAGCACCTCTTCAGCATCTTTTACATTAATAGGCCCATAGCCTTTCCATTATCTGCCACCTCACCTCACTCTCTCACATCCAAGCATGAGTACCTCACTCTCAATAGTAGCTCACCTCTTCAACGGATAGCTTATAAGAAATGTCTCCATCGATAACTCCTTACAAGCTTGCTTAACACGCAATCCCTACCACTTTTGAGAAATGAGATCCTGTCACTTCAGCATAAGGCTCCACAACCTCCAAAATAGTCTTGTCATTACCTCTATCCAGCCATAGAGTGATATAATCCTGCCTATTATTATACAACTTAAGACTCCTATAAAAGCTAGAATTCTCTCAATCAAGAGGGCTTTTCTATTTTGCAACTGAAAAGGACTGACTAGCTGATCATGAGATAGGAACTCCTCTGTAAGGATACTTCCTCTCCACCAGAGAACAAAATCTCCCAAAGGTAACTTCATGCACTTCATGAGCTACTTGACCACTACGAAGCACTCCCTCATAGATTAATCCTTTTTCATCCACCACAGATTGTTATCTCCTCTTAAGTCAATCACTCATTAATTAGAGTGCAGTGCCCAAGGACCTTCGTCTCTGCTGGGGAAGGTCATAGTGAGAGTCTATATATGTCATGACTCAAATTCGAGATTATGACTAGCATAAATTTAGACCGGAGTCTAATCTCACAAGCCTAATAAATACTATACCTATAACCTATAAAATTACATTTAAACACTTGATCAATTACTTATATTCATCAAATCATCATTTAAATGCTATAACCAATAATAACAAATCAAATAAAATTCATTACAACTAATATTTGAAAATCAACTAAAATACTCCCAAATAAAATTTCTCACAACTACCCTTAAGACCATGGTTTGGCTTTGGAAGAAAGGAAGAAAGCCTTATCAAAAGAAGACTATAAACCTGCAAAGAAATTGAAATTTTGAAGAAGTGAACAAACCACATGCTCAGTGAACAAACCATGCCTTCAGTGAGAAAATTATGCCCTCAGTGAGAAAACCATGCCCTCAGTGAGAAAGCATATAAAGGTAGGGAAGGATCCTAACATTTTAAACATATAAATACTTAGCACATATGCAACCAGTAATAAAAATTCAAATACCAGTAGTAGTTTAAATAAATTATTGAATACTTTTTTAAGTTATTTAATATAAGAGTATGTAAATTTTATATATCACTTATACAAATAATTTTTTTTTATATACTTATAAGTTCACAAATAATTATTTAAAACAAGTAAAATGGGAGAGTTTCAACTGAACACTTTTACACATATATGGCACATAGACATATAAGGTCCAAGACTTGTATAACATATAAGACTTAAAACCTAAGTAATATATAAGCACTGTGAAATATACACCAGATCTATACACCATATTATTCCTCACAGGCCAAATACATATAACATGTAAGGCCGAAACACAAAAGAAACTCAAGTACCATGGGAGGTTCAAGTATTTATCTCACCCCAAATAAAAATATCATGTACAAAATAATAAAAGTAATATTAATAGTAACGACTCATAAATTTAGATACAAATAAATTATAAAATCAAAAATCCAATGACAACAATTACAAATACATATTACACATACATTGTAAATAAATTTATAAATCATATAATTATTAATATTATATAACTTCCTTCCTTCCTTCTAATTACAAGTAAATTCAATTAATTTATTCATATAAAAGTCACACACATAAGCATTAAATTATTTTAATTGAACTTTATATATTCCCTCATCTGAAATCATTTAACTTGTAACAAGATTAATCAATTTTCTAATTACCTAAATCAACACTTGGACATATATATAACAGATTAACATTTTATAACCTGAAATATTAAGAAAAAGCATAATTAACATATACAAATGCAATACTAATAACTTATATAAAATACATGCTTAAAAGCAACTTAAAACGCAAATTATTTTCAATAAGCTTATTATGACAATAAATATATTTTCTATTATAGTGTGTCATAATATTCTTCAAATTAACTTAAATTTTAATACCAATTAGTTAACATATACATAAATATAACTCTAAAAAATTTTCAAATTCGGAATCTATTTAAGTCTTTAAATATCAATCTAATTTTGACTATACAGAAAAATGCCTTGACATTGACAGTATACAAAAGTTAACTTATAAACTAATCTTTCACAACTCCAAAAATTATACAAAAATTTTAGAATATACTAAACATATCAAATAATTAACTCTAAAAAATTCAAATGAAAATGATTTTATTTGGTCTTTTGAAAAATTCACGTTTTGCAGTTGTTCTGAATATATTTCCTTACTAGACAGTCTATACAAATTCTATTATAAAAGGCGATCTAATCGTCGGATCATTTTAAAATTTAACTCACATAAATTAGACATCTATTTCTCAAACATATAAAAAATTCACCATAAAATATTTCTCCAATAAAAGTTATGTAATTCATAATTTTCAATATAATTTTTATGAACCCTAATTCATCATTCTCAATTTACAAATCTTAAATCTTTTGAATTTTTTAATTAAATCATTTGAAATCAATTCCAGTAATAATAAAATCCAGAAATTTTTTTGTTTAGTTATTCATCATTATGCTCCATAAATAAATTCTCAAGACCTAATTAAAATCTTTAATAATTCAAAAATCATAATAATATATATACAAATCAATTATAAGATATTAGAAGAATTTGATTACCTCTTATCTCCAAGAAAACTCTAAGAAATTAGAATTTTTTTTTAATAATTTCATAAACTCAAGTCTACTGTTAGTTTTTCCTCTTTATGTTTTTTTCTTAATGGCTGCCACTCTAAAAACTAATACTTATATACCACCAAAGGATAATAAAAACTCTAATCCTTAATTGCTCATTAATCCTCATTTTAACTAATTTAATCAATTTAACCCATAAATATCTTATTTTATAAATAAATCATTAACTCTATTTAAATTATACTATAACCACAATATTTAATTATATATCATATAAATTCTCCAAAAATCCAATTAATTATAATTCATGTGAAAATAACAAAATAACCTTAATTCACTATAAATATAAAATTATACTTAAAATAATCCAAATTGACTCAATAGTTTATATTTATACTTTTAACTATCACTTATATTCTATAACTTGAATTTGGCCTACATATGCACATAAAATATCCGAAATATCTTCGACTGAAAAATCTTGGGTTTTAAAATATAATCTGTCATTTAAGGAATAATGACATCATCCTTAAGTCCACACTCTCCCCGAGCCTATGCTCTCCCCTGCCTTTAACTTCATACATGCAATCACATTGACTTAAGCATGGCATAGTATGCTCCTCATGATGTTTGTTTGTATTTGGTATGTAGGCTTAAATCCAACCAATGCTCCAACGCTAATGCCTAACTCTAGACTTTTTATCTATTAAGGTTAACACCTTCACTCAATGAGGTCAGCACCATTTTCTCACAAGGTTAACATCTCCATTGGAGAGACCATAGTTCGGTCATAGATTTCCTTACATTAGTTTGTTTTTCGTAGAGTTGTTATTCTTGATTTATTTTTTTTAATGGAGTTATCATAAGCTATAAGTTTTCTACTTGGTTGAGTCATTCGGATCCCTTCTTTGGATCTTATTTTTATAGGTTTATTATAATTTTTAGATCTCTTACTTGGATTTGTTTTCTTTTGGTGGAGCTATCATAAGCTATAGGTTTTCTATTTGGTTGAACCATTCAGATCCCTTCTTTGGATCTTTTACTTTTGGTCTAGCTACTTATTGGCCTTAGAATCTTTTCTTGATCTTTCTTTTGTTTAAGCTATTATAAGTAGTAGATTTTTTTTTAGCTTTCTTTTTGAGTCATTTATTGGCCTTAAATAATTTTCTAGATTTCTAGTTTCGATTAAGCCATCATAGGCCTTAAATCCTTTTTTGGACCTTTAATTTTTTGTTATGCCATCATAAGCTTTAGATCCTTTTTGGACCTTCACTTTTTAGTAGAACAATCACATGTCTTAGATCTTTTTTTGGATCTTTACTTTTTTTGGTTGATCCATCATAGGCCTTAGATCTTTTTCTAGATATTTCATTTTGGTTGAGTCATCATAGGGCCTTAAATCCTTTTTGGACCTTCAATTTTTTGCTTGCTCCATCATAGGCCTTAGATTATTTTTTGGACTTTCATTTTTTGGTAGAGTCATCACAAACTTTAGATCCTTTTTAGATGTTTCTGTTTAGTTGAGTCATTATTTGGCTTTAGATCTTTTTTTAGATCTCTTTGTTTAGTTGAGCCATCCACTTTTGGACTTTTGTTTGGTTGAGCCATTATTTGGCTTAAGATCTTTTTTTTTTTTTTTTCGGTTGAGCCATAGTATGACTTTAGATCTTTTTTTATTATCTTTTTGTTTAATTGAGCCATTATTTCACTTTAGATCCTTTTTTTTTTTATCTTTCTATTTAGTTTAAGCCATTATGTAGCTTTAGATCCTTTTTTAGATATTTCTTTAGTTGAACCACTATTTAACTTTAGGTTCTTTATTAGATTTTTCTATTTGGTTGAGCCATTTTGTTTCTTTAGATCCATTTTTTGGATCTTTTTGTTTACTGTAGCCATTAATTTTTTTAGATATTTTTTTATCTTTCACTTTTTAGTAGAGCCATCACAAGTCTTAGATCATCTTTTTGATATTTCCTTTTTTTTGGTTAAGCCATCATAGGGCTTAGATCATTTTCTGGATCTTTCATTTTTGTTGAGCCATCTTGGGACTTAGATCTTTTCTTGAACCTTTAATTTTTTGTTTTACCAATATAGGCCTTAGATCCTTTTTTGCACCTTCACTTTTAGTAGAACCATCACAAGTCTTAGATCCTTTTTTGGATCTTTACTTTTTTTTGCTGAGCCATTAAGGCCTTGGATTCTTTTCCATCATAAACCTTATATTCTTTTTTGGATCTTTTATTGGGTTAATTACTATGAGATCCTTGTATTTTAACTGATTATATTAAAAAGTCTATGTATTTTTGAAATTATACTAAAACGTCCCTATTTTTAGTTCCATTATACTACGAGGTCCTTCCGTTTATTTTTACCATATTTTTCATTAATCAAAACCTAAAAAGTTAACTTTTAATTAAATTATTTATTAAAATACCTAAAATACCCCTATTTCTTCTTCCACCATACATCATACAACTTCAACCTCTCTCTCTTTTTCTACAAATTTTCAAGGAGCTCATAATCTTCAATACCCAATTGGAAAAATCAAGATCAATACCCTCTTGATAAAATAAAACCAATTCAAATTAAATAAATAAATCAACAAACTGAAACCCTAGCCTCTGTAATCTCATTCTCAAACCTTAGCCCCCTACAATGGTCTTCGAAGGTTATAGCTAATTTTACCGCATTCTCAAACCCTAGCCTTTGTAATCTTATCTCTGTGGAATATTCTGGTGATATTCATATAACCTTGGGAGATCCAGCTGGTATTAAAGTCACAAGAAGACCGAACATCATAATTGGAGAAAAAATCATCAACCAAACCCTAGAAATTGCACCAACATGACTCGACCGAGTTAAGTGGGAGCAATAATTTATTACTTGGCTGGAGATATTGTGATAGAACAAGTCACAGGCCAAGTTTGGAAAACTGGCATTCCTGGGAAGGAGGAATTGTGATTGGTTTAGAGTCGGTGATGAGCTTGTGGAGGACACCAAAGTTGAGTGGGTAACAAACGGTATCGTTTTAGGTAAGACATGGGTTTAAGGAGAGAGAAATGTGAATAAGAAGAAGAAAAGTAGATAATAGCATAATAGGGACAGTGAAAAGCTTATTTTTTTTTAGGGCCAGGGCTAGGAGAAAGCAGAGATAAAGAAAGAAAAGGGGGCTTGTCGTTGTTAGAGAGAAGGCAAGCATAATTTGACTAGAGAGAAACAACTAGTTTTATTTTTTTTACTGATTTTTATAATTTTGGCACCAGACATGACACCCAGTTGAAGGGTTAAAGTGAAATTAGCACTTGTATGTTCTTTCTCAATGTCTCATCAAACCCTTCAGATATTCTTCAACCTTTTTTTTTCTTTTTTGCATATTTTAACTCATTTTAACCCATATGATCAGATGGTTTAATTGATTTATATTGTACAATATTAAATTTGGTGGTGGTGGTGGTGATATAGTGGTATAATGGTGGTGAAGATGAAAATTTTGGTGTAATTGAAAGTGATGGTATTTGAGTTAAAATATGATTGAAAATGAGGGATATTTTAGATTTTTTACATTATTTAATGGATTTTCTAATAGAAAGATCTCGAATTTTAACGAAACCAAAATGCAGAGACTTTTAATATAATTTTGAAAATACAGAGACTTTTTAGTATAATCGAACAAAATGCAGTGATCTCATAGTAATTAACCCTCTTTTATTTTGGTTTAGCCATCATGTCCCTTAAATTATTTTTTGGACCTTTAATTTTTTGTTGTGTCATCATAGGTCTTAAATCATTTTTTAGACCTACACTTTTTGGTAAAGCTATTATAGGTCTTAGATCATTTGTTGGATATTTACTTTTTGTTTGTTGAGCCATCATAGGTCTTAGATCTTTTTCTGGATCTTTTGTTTTGGTTGAGTCATCATGGGTTTTAGAATCTTTTTTAGATCTTTACTTTTTAGTTGTGCCATCATAGACATTAGATCCTTTCTTAGATCTTTCTATTTGGTTGAGCTATTATTTCACTTTATATCCTTTTTTTGGATCTTTCTATTTAGTTGAGCCATTATTTGGCTTTAGATTTTTTTTTAATCTTTTATTTAGTGTAGCCATTATTTGTTTTTAAATCTTTTTTTTTTTTTTTTTTTTTTTTTTTTTTTTTTTTTTATATTTAATGTTTTTGTAGAGCCATCAAAGGTGTTAGATTTTTTTTTATATATTTTTTTTTATTATTTTTTTTTTTATTTTCATTTTTTTTTTTCAATTTTTTTTTTTTTTTTTTTTTTTTAATTTTTTTTTTTTTTTTTCATTTTTTTTTTTTAAAAAATTTTTTTTTTTTTTTTTTTTTTTTTTT
>CANXYC013064430.1:0-42429 GCA_948193065.1 Aleurites moluccanus | reverse complement strand
ATATATAACCAGACCTGCAATGACTCCTGCCTTGCTATGCTTCCTAGAAGTTCCATGATCATGATCTGCAAAATTAATAAGTCCCCAAGTTAAATTATAATTAGGCAATATATACACATTATCATTAAAAACCTTAAAATTATTAATTAATTAACATACCTTTACAATAAGTGGTGACATTTCTATCATTACACAGACACAGGAAATTCTGTAATTGTGTATCATATCCACAAGTTCCACCTCCTTTGGCCATGTCTTGACACTCGAGGCAATGCGTAGTCACTGGAATATCAAAGTCAATCCTAATCCCATATTCAGGAACTTGATCATAAGGAGAATTCGCTCCATTATTTCTCCAATAAATGCTTGTGTAACTAGCACAATACTTGAGCATAAGCCTAAAAGATTCCGTTGCTTTCGGGGAATAAGAGCAGCAAGAACTGCTTCCCAGTGCAGTACCACAGCTTGGCAAGTGCCTGCAAAGATAACTTGCACTATCACAAGTAGAATCACACTGATCAGGAAATCGCTCACAGAAAATAGGCTTTGGCTCAACGATCACATTCTCTTCACTACAGTTGAAGAAAAGATAATCATTTTGAGAAGCAAGTGTGAAATGTGTACTTGTATCAAGGCTAAAAGGCCTAGTTGCCCTGAAGTGATTGCCATCTTCACATTTCCACATAAATGGATCATTGACTATTATATGAGGATCAGAATAGCTGATGCCATGTACTTGATATCTTCCCGAAGGTGTTCGAAACTCGAGATTACCAGAATCAGTGCAAAAAAGTAGGTGTCTGTAATAAGGGCTGCCACATCCATCATCAATACCAAATGGGTAGTTTATTGGAATACTGCCACAAGAGGTTCTGCAATGGCTGGCTTCAGCTATTGTTGTGAGGCTAAAATATGGAATAAATATAAGTATAGCAAATAGGAAACATAAAGAATACTGATATAAGAGATAACCCATTAGAGATTCGAAGATTTTGATGAACAATTAGTACTATAATGGAGGGTTCGGTTTAAGGATATAGTATTAGTTGGTATGAGGGTTAATTAATGAGTGGCTAGGCAGAGAGAATATCTAAGCTTCTTTTCTTTGTGGTCTTTATATTTTCTGTTTTTCCTTTGTTGTCCATTATATACTTTGATTTCATGTTACTTTTGCTTTTATGCTTTTTTAGAAGGTTATAGAGAAGAGAATATTTCAGCAAGTTAATGATTGTTGAGCATGTGAGTTCAATGGTTTACTTCATATATATATATATTTACCACACTTCTTCTTTCTTTTTCTTTTGCTTTTTAATAAAAACTTGCCTATCAGCCTATATATATTTAATTGAAAAAAAAAAAAAAGGAACAATTGAAACAACTTAGAAAAAGCTAATATAGGCCTTGGAGCCATAAAGGACAAAGCTGTCCCGAATGAGTACAAAGAAGCCCAATTTAGGTAGACAAAGCCCAATATTAAGGAAGCCTTCACATAGAAGGCCCAATTTTGCTCTAGTTTTTATCCTCAGTTTTGTTAGGCTTTCTTAGGCCTTTTCTTGAGGATTTTTTAACAGGAAATAAATAAATATACTGTTTTTTGACTTTTTTTTTTAAAAAAAAATTTTACAATTATTTTTTTTATTATTAATTTTTAATAAATATTTGATATATGTTTAGTATATGTGTAATATATTTTTGATATATGTTTGATATATGTTATATTTTTAAAAAAATATTTTTAGATATGCAGTATTTTTGAAAAAATATTTTTAAGTATACAGCATTTTTAAAAAAAAAAAATTAACAGTAAAAATGAAATATTTTTTATTTTTTTCTGTATTTTTGAAAAAATCTTTTTTAAAATTTTATTTTCATGGGCTTAACCAGTAACGACCCAATTTTGGAAGTGGGAGTCAGAGTCCTGAATTAGTTTTTTAGATGTTAATTAGTCGTAGAGGTGGTATAAGATATGGTCGTTGCTTATCCAATACTTTTTAACAGCTCTATGGCTGCTGTAAGGAAAATTGAAGGCAAGTTGAAAAAGGGAGAGCAGACAGTAGCTGTTTGTGACAAGTTGTGAAGTCTCCGGTCTAATCCATTAATGCAACTTTGAAAAAGCATCTCTAATATTCTGATACTCATATTATTATACATATTAAACACATCTTTCTAGAATTTATTTAATACATCTACCCATCAAACAACAACGTCCGAGATGAAATGTTATATCTCATTGCAGTTGCGTGAAAGAAAAATTAGAGAATGTGATGCAAGGAATTAACTCAAAAAGGCTTTTTCTTTGGAAATTCCAATTCAAAATGGCTTCAAGTCTTCAACGTAAAGGTTCGTCCTGAATTTCAGACCACAAAATTAATATATTTAAATAGAAAATGATATAATTTAAAAACAGTGAAAGTGAAATGATTTATCATTTAAAATTGTAATAATATAACTAATTATAATTTTATTAAAATTTAATCAACTTATTTTTAAATTAATTTAATTATTTTTCGTCTGAAATTAATAATTATTTTATAATTAAATTTTATCTAAAATAAATAAATGTATTTAATTAATGTTTTAAGACATTTGAAACAAAATGGACGGGAAAAAAGTGCTTTAATCAGTAATATGAAAGGTGATATATATATATATATATCTGTAGATTCAGGTATGAACAAGGCTACACGTTTGGTATTAAAGTACGCAGAAATTGGGTCAATGAAATGAAAAATAGCGTTAAGGCTATTCCTTAATTTTGACGGTCCAACGTACCCTACTTCCAAATTTCAACTTTTGGGGTTCATTTTTGACGTGCATTTTGCATATGTATGGTCGACAAAAGAGACGTCCCTCCACTCACATTTTATTGGAGATTTACTCAGGCGCCGCTGCCCTATTTCATTTTAGCCTAATTCGAAACACATTTGAAAATTTTGTCTTTCTTTTAATTAATATCGACGGGAATAAAGTTATGCCCACAGTGATAAATTCGGTCCATCATTGAGTAGGTCCATTTAGGAGATTTAAAGACACATGAAGTATTCGCTTAAAAAAAAATTCGTCCAAACTATAAGTATGTTCGCCATACCCTAGTACAAGACTTTTGCCTTTATCTAGTTTGGAGGAAGAAGAGGCGGATAAAACTTTGAGAACAAAGATGAGCTCCGCCTCAAAAGGAATCCTTGGTGTCTTTCAAGGATCAAGTACTGTCTTCTTTGCTCGTTTCTTTTTTCTTGGCTTATTATTATCATTGTCAATAGAAGCGAGAAGACGTTCCTCCTCTGTACGAAGGCGAATCATCCCAGTCTTATTATCCATTATAGGAAGTTCGCGCTCGAAGTCAATTTGCAGAGGATCCATACCCTCCAATTATTTGAATTTGTCATAGGGCTCCTTGCCCTCTAGACGAACTACAGAAGACGAAGATTATAAGATTAGTTCGCATAAGTAAAACTATGAAGGCGAACATGAACAGACTAAATTAAGAAATTCGTTACTTACCAATGACCTCTTGAAAGATGGATCTGAGACCAAAATTTTTGATACTGTATGAGCAAGCATCATCCATCAAGGTGGAGGCAATAATCTTTTCTTCTTTGCTTAAAGTAGGAACTTCAGCGAGAACATGAGTATCTGGACCTAGCAAGATGAAAGCATTGAGGAATTCTAGGTGAAATTATGGGTTGAAGATATTTATGACTATGAATTTGCTACACCAATCATAGATTTAGGTTTCCTTATCAGTAAAAATACAGCACCCTTGTTTCGCGTTGGTGGACCAAGTATAGTTCATCATACTTGCTTTAAAAAAGAATTGAAAAAGAGTTGGGGTAGGAGTGATGCCTAAATAAAAACATATCTCAAACCAATGGAGTTGGGATGCAACATCATAGGGTTAATCCTAAAATGGTTAAAATATCAGATCATGAAGGGAGTGGGAGAAATTCTCAGTCTTTGCTTGAACTGATGAAGGAAGACAATGTAAGAAAGGTTGTGTTTAGGGATGCTCCTAAGGCCTTTGGCACCTGAGGACAGAGCACCATCTCATCTGGTTCTAGGATTCTCATAACGAACTTAGGGTTATTATCCAAATTTTTAGTAAACTATACCCAATCCTCACAGGTGGAGGTGCACTAGATCTTGTCCTATTTTTTTATTATACCCTTCTTGATTTTGGCTGAAACAGAAGAGCTAGTTTTGGGAGCCATTGAAGAGGAAATTGCAAGAAATAGTAAAGGGTAAAAAAGGAGAAAGAAAAAAATTATAGAGAAAATCAAAGAATCAGAATTGTAAAGAAGACAATGAGTGAGAAAAAGGGGATATTTATAGGCTCTGAAAATTTCAAAAAAAAAAATATAAATTAAAATGGGTACTAATTGAGATATTCAATGATATGATTGTTACACTTTCTCAGGAGGCACCTCTATTGCCTGGGTAACTGGCGTAATGATTATGATAGCAGCTAAAAATTGATTTGTATCCCTTGAAAAGCGAGATGTTTAGAAAAGTGTCCCTTTAGAAGTACATGACCTTTTAATTGGCTATTAAATCAAATAGCCACGAACAAGGGGGCTCGATATGAATCTTCCTTTGCAAGAATAGAAGTTATCCTCGACAAAACAATATAAAGGCGAGCGCAAAGGAGGTTCACCAAGAAGCTCGCTCAAAAAATTGGAATTAAATAGATGAACTAAGTCTTCGCTAATTTACTAAACAGAGGCACAAATTTAATGAGAAAGAGTAATTCCTCTCCTATGACTTCTCATGACTCTTAATCATAGCAAAGTAGAGGGCTACTGATAGAAAATAAAGTTAGGCCCAAGAATCAATCCCAAAGTGATGGATTTATCTCGTCATGGAGTAGGTCCACTCAGGGGGATTTAAGGACCTGTATGAAGTTTTCGCTCAAGAGAGGATTCACCCAAACTGTGGGCATGTTCGTCATACCTAAGCACAGGACTTTATCAAGAGGTAAAGAATGCATCTTCGTCTCTTCCCAAGAGGTAAAGAATGCATCTTCGTCTCTTCCCAATAAGAGGGTTCGCCTTATGGGAGTCCGACAAAGGAATAAGGGTGAATTGGAGGATGACAAGCCATTCCTCACATCTCACCTCATTAAAATGCTCCTGACATATCCCTACGCCTCGGTGCGGTGCAACAACCTAAAACTAACATGTAAGCCATCATTTTCCATGCAGAATATTTTGCATAGACCAATATGGTGCAGACAAATCTGATAACTAATCACGCAAGCTAATAAGTAGCCATGAACCCACTGATATAGCCACCTTCCCTAGCAATGGGCAAATGAGCTAGAGACACGTGGCATCATTACCACATCAAAATAGTGATCTTTAGATATATAAATAGAGGTAAACTCAATTAATGACAAGAACTCTCTTTTCCTTGTACACACACTCTGTCTACTTCTAAACTTACTAAAAGTTCCATTATTTTTCCTCAAGAACTCAATCTGACTTAAGACATCGGAGGGTGGCTTGGCACTCACATGCTAGTTTTCTACTTTACAGGTTCACTGAAGATTCACCTAACCACAACATTCCCAAATCACATTTAAGAGGCTTTCAATCATTTGAGAAGCATTAAGGCTCATCAAATATCACTAATTAATTTTAATGTTATTAGTAAATATGCATCATTAAGTAATAGAGCAATTGATGAAAAACTATAAATATTATTAATGGTTATATAACACCTCATATAAATCATTAGATAGATGATAGTAGTTGCAAAAAAAAAAAAAATTACTGTTTGAGGAGGATTTTGATACTGATAAGAATGAATCTGATTATCACTTTTAAAGTGTTCTCACATTATTAATGTATTAAAACATGTGTTACTACAAAAATTAGTTATAATACCATTACATATTATTCATATGTTAATTCGATTTTTCTAAACGAGTGCCTTAAGGGTACTTGTTAAGAGTTATTATTTCAGATAAAATATAATTATAAAATAATTATATTAGAAAAATATAAATAAAATAATATAAAATGAATTGGACGAGAAAAAAGAAGATATTATAATATAATTGTATTTTGTTACAATCATTACCATATGATAGGTCAGAATTTTCATTTTTCACTCATTTATTTTATTTTTAAATTATTTATTTAATATTGTTTGAATTCTAAGATAGTTTGGACATATTTCTAAGATGTGTGATGCATAAATGAAAATATTGAGATTGATGTATGAATATACTATAATGGTTCGTATTCGAAATGACTGTATTAGAGAAAAAATTGAAGTAGCTAATATTAAGGATAAATTTAAAGAAAATAGGTTGAGATGGTGTGGACACGTGAGTTGTAGGTCAAACAATGCATCGATTAGAAAAGTAGACCATATTAAGACAGATGTAAGAAAGAAATATAGAGATAGAGCTAAAATGATTTGGGACAGAATGATTAAAAACAACTTAGTTGCTTTAAATCTTTTTGCAGATATAGTATATAAACGCTTAGGATGGAAATAAAAAATTTATATATCTAACTCCAATTAATTTGAGACTGAGACTTCATTGAATTTAGTTGCATTGAGTTTAATATTATCTGAATTCTCAATTTTTAAGAGCATTCATAAGAAAAAACGATGTTAATTATATATATCCTTATCACTCAACTCAACTTGTTCCCAACCTACCACTAGAAACATTTCATAAAAGTGGTTTTTCTAAGAATATCAATATATTACCAATCTGTTTTTCTATCTAGGTTTGTTAAATTATTAATTAATTAAGAGCAATTATTTTAAATAAATTTAATTAAAAATAATTATTATAGACAAAATTTTATTAAATAAATATTTAAAAAAAATAATTAAATCAATTTAAAAATAAATTGAGTGAAAAAAAAAATGAAGATTGACTAAGATGTAAAACAAGTACTTGAACTAAGATGTAAAACTTGCAAGTTAGATCCCAAAAAAGTCACGACTGCATTAATACGAGTAATAGAGAAATGCATGGTTTGCAAATTAAGAGTTTTAAGATAGCAAAAGGTTAATTATAGGAAAACATCGTTTTCTACCTTTTCATATCAAGAAGGAAAAGATAATAATAATAAATAATAATTTGTGGTCAAATTAAGATGATGAAATCGATAGCTATGCTTTTAACTTGAGTGCATCTAACCACAGTCCCAAGTATTTGTCTTTTATATCCCTGCTTATATCATGATGTTTAATTTACACCATTTTTTATTTATTATGTCATGTGCAACCCATAATT
The DNA here is from genome assembly GCA_948193065.1 of Aleurites moluccanus. NCBI lineage: Eukaryota > Viridiplantae > Streptophyta > Magnoliopsida > Malpighiales > Euphorbiaceae > Aleurites > Aleurites moluccanus. The sequence goes on along the minus strand of CANXYC013064430.1, from coordinate 35,174 downwards.
AAGGACTCCCTCAAATTTTAAATCATACTTTGGTGACCTATGATTATCATATATTTAATTAAAATTAATTGAGAACCAACTAACCAGAAGACTAATTTAATTAGCCACTCGATTACTATCAACCACTCAATTCAAAGAAAGCTGTGCCACTTTGCCTCAGTTAGAATTCAAGTCACAATGCGTTTGCAGATAATCAAGAACAAAACGTAGGGCATTAAAAATAAATAAATGCTTAATTAATTATAATAAAATTGTCTAAATTTTATTTTATTTTTAATTTTATCAGTTATTTTTAATTTTAATAATTTAATATCTAAACTATTAAATTTTTGCAATATTAACTTATCATTTCTCTAAATTCTAAATTTACTTACCTATACTCACTTATTTTTTAAGAATATATATATATATATATATAAGTATATACATAAAATGAGTCACTATATATATTTTACTTAAAAATATATTATTATAATATACATAAATATATGTAAAATTAAATTTTTAAAATTTAATATATATGTATTTATATATATTTCATACAATATAAAATATATAACTGTATATAAAGGATGAATATGCCAATATCCACCCCTATCCCTATTTATAAACAGGGTGAGTTTTATCCGTCTTATTAAGATCGGGTTAGATGAATGTTCGAAAGGACATATCAAAATTGTTACCTCTGATTTTAAAAATAAATATATATGTCAAAATAAAAATAAATAAATGAAAAAAAAAAGTAAATAGATAAAAATAGAACCCACATCATTCACTTTTTTTTTTGAAATAAGTATAATAATGGCAATGGAGGATTTACTTAAAATTGAAAATTTGAGGGTTGGAGATTTTATTTTAGATGAAATAGAAATAATTTTATTTTCATTGTAAATTTTTGTTTAAGTTTTTTATTCTAATATGATATGTAATTAAATTTAAAGGTCAATAATAACATTGTAAAATTTCAGTAATTTATGCATCAAATTACTAAAATTAAAAATCGTTGATGAAATTATAAAAGTGAGAAATTTTTAGATTTTTTTTTATAATTAAAGAAAAATAAATAAAGGTACGTTTCTAATGGTTGGGACCAATTAAGTTTTGTTTGTTGTATATATAATGGTAGGAAAAGCACAGCTAGAACTAGACTAAAATCAGGAATAGGTTTGCTGTTTGTTTGACAATGAGGGATGGGTTCCTTATGATTTTAATTATTGCATACAAAACAAAGTTGCCCAAGATTTTCGTATTTGTTAAAATACATTGCTAGTTGGATATGATGTTCCATTTTGTCGGTCTTTATATAAGTGGTTTGAAATTAAGAGAATTCCCTTTGAACTATGTAAACAAACTAATGAACTTATAATATAACAACAAAATTAAGATATATTTGAAAAAACCATATCATAGATGAAATGTCCCAATAGATTAATCCAATTAATATAATTATAAATTTTTAACAATATACTTTTTTCATTTGAAAAGAAAAATGAATTTTGATACCAACAAAGCTAATTTTTATAATAATTTAAACACTTTATTATTGTTAATGATTTTCAAAACTTGTACCAAATGACTTACAATGGCAATTATTACCAAGGTAAATTTTTATTTTCTCACAAAATTAATAGCTTAATCCTATTTTCTAATGCAAGAAGTTAGAAGATTTGGATTACTATAATCCCTATTTTCTTCAAAAAATTTATGATATAAAAAATAAGAAATTTACGTAATTAATAATTGAAAATTTAATTAGGTTATAATTTTTAGTTTCAAAAAATTTGTGTTATAAATTTTTAAAATAATATTATTAGTCAAATTTTCAATTAATATCATACAAAATTATCTTTGTGATTCAACCAAAGAAAGAATAAAAAATAGAAAAATGGATAAGAAACTAACTAATTTAAAAATTGAATTAACCCTTATGCATGTTTATATGTATACATGTTATTAAAACGTTTTCTTTATAAAAGAAATAATCATATTGAAAACAATAGAAAGTCAATATTTTTACTAAAATAAATTAAATCTTAAATATTTTATATTTAATGATTTGAATGATAAAAAATTTATTATTTTTAATAATATTTTAAATTTAAATTTTATAAATAAAAAAATAAATATTAAAAAAATTTATATTTTTTAAATCCATCCGATCGGTTCGTAGTCAAATAATTAATGGAATATTAAATAATTTATGAAAAATTGAAAAAAAAATAAATTACGATTAATAGTGTGAAAAGTATCAAGAAATGAGTAGCAGAAACACGCAAACATGTTTGTCGAAATGCCGTTTGATTGATGGCTCTTAAATTATTAATGGTCATTGGGCAGCCTTCATTTTCCTTCCTTCCAAGCTGTCAAAACCTAACCTCAAACCAAATTTCTACGTCATGCAACTAAGCCACGTGGGTTCGTATCATTTTTGGTCAATATAAATCTTAGTCAACTCTGTCTTTTTCATCTATGTTGATTTTGTTTTTCTCTTCTCTTTGAAAATCTTAGATTGTTTAATAGAATTAGGTATCGACATTTAAAATAAAAATAATAATATATAGTCATATTATACAGTTAAATATGGTTTCTTTATTTCTACTTTGTTGTTTCTTTTGAAAATAAAAATAAAAATTAATTAATTACCCATCCCCTAATTAATGTTCGTGATCAACCCTAGTGATATAAAAATACATGAGATAATGTCATTAGGATTTGAAAATAATAAGATGGAGGTCTAGAGCTTATGTCTGCATGTATTTATTAATTAATTAATTAATCCTAGCCTCTTCCTTAATTACTATACTTAGAGGTCTTAATTACAAATAGTTATTCAAATTTGTTACTAATATAATAACAAAGTAAAAGCCCAAGATAAAAGGAATAATTAGAATTACCCACAAGGAAAGAATGATTCATTTTTAATATAGCTGCAATGGAAGACCAAGAGAGTCCTGGCTATATGGACAGTTGAAGAACAACACATGTAGTGTCGTTGATATTTGAAAGAGGAAGTGTAGATATATACATATATATATACAACTATAATTAAATTATTAATAACACTATTATATATCAAGATATACATTAATAAATTGTTTCATCTAGTTGACTAATTAAACTACAATGTTTTTATTCTTTTTCTTTTTTTAGAAATTACATTTTTTTTTTCTTTATAAAAGGTTAAAATGCTAAACAGTAATTTAATTAATGAACTCAAAAAAATTATATTTAAAATCGTGAGATTTTAAATTTAAACTCTAATCGTATTCAAATTTATATTAAAAAAATTTAAGAAAGAAAATTTAAGAAAATTAATTAAACGGTAACTTACTTGTTTAAAAAGAGAAATTCATTGAGCATTAGTCTATTAATTAATTAAATTCAAAGAATCTTTATTCATGCTATAAATTAACCTTCAATTCTTATCCCATCCCATTGGGATCTAAACCTAAATCAAACCATTAAAATATTTTACCCACTCTTACTTCACACAATTGTAAAATGTCTTTTTTTGGACACAACATATACTTTCTTGGACTTGATTGACATGTTTGGGCATGTCTACAATCAATATAGGAGTAGTAAAAAGTATATATTGTAATCTGCACAAATTTATGATATCGATGAAATTATAACTGTGCAACTTGGATTAATCAAGAATAATTTGGGTTGAGGTTGATGTATAAAAACACATTAATTTCTACTGCGTAGATTTTTTAGGAGTCAAAATTTTTGTAAATTTTTTTAAAAATTATAATATTATAGTATTTTTTATAATGAATTCAATGATATATTTTTTGTACAAAATAAAAATTAAATGGATTAAAAAAATATAATATAAGTGTATTAAATCTAGACGGTTAAAATTTAATGGTCTAGATTTAAAATACTTTTAACATATATTTTTAGATCTATTTGATTTTTATTTTATACAAAAAATATGTCATTGGATTCATTGTAAAAAATACAATAATATTATAATTTTTAAGAAATTTTACAAAAAAAATTTTAATTCCTAAAAAGCCTACACAGCAAAGGCTGATATATTTTAGGCACATCTGCCCCCTTAATCCGAATAATTCAGAGTAATGTAATTAACACCGTTTATAAAAACTTAAGGGTGCACATATATATGCTTTTAAAATTGTTGTTTTTTCAATATTATAAGATTTGTACTTACTATTTTTGTTGGTTTGAATAGAAAAAACTCATTCTTTTTAAATAATATTTTAAATTTGAGTATTAATTGTGAATAAAAATAATAAGTATTGAAAAAATTTTACTCTTTACGTATTTTATCGGTTCGAATTTGAATTAGTAAAAATCAATGGCTATAAAATACCGAATTATTTCACTAAAAAAATTATTTTTATATATTAGAAAAACTGATCGCCGAAATAAATAAAAAATCTTTTTTAAAGTGGATTGTTAAATTTGAAAAAAATCGTTGTTTATATCCAAGAAATGTTAGGTAGCATATGAAAAATGTATGTAACAGGCCTTAGTGTTAGATATAGCAAGTCAATTTATTCAGGCCTGTCCATGATTATGATGTAGGTTTCCCTTAGACCCATCATTTTAATTTTTAGGAATAATTGATTATAGCTTGTATATATATATATATATATATATATATATATATATATATATATATGTAATTGATGATCGATGCTCCTATGAGTCCTAATAAAGTCATTTAAATGTGTGCAACGGCCCAATGTTTATATCAATTCCAGAGAAAAATTTCGTATTGTCAGTCATCAACATTAATTGCATATTTACTTCCATTTATAAACAAATATTTTTAAGCAAAGAGACTCAACTTCAAACCAAAGTTTGCGTCAGAATTTTCTAAAATAAAATGAGAGTTTCTAGAAAAAGAAAGATTGTATGAAGTATTTCATTATGCAACTCATCTAATGAAAATTAAAAAAAAAAAAAGGAAGTTAAAAAAATTATTGCTTTTTTTTTCTTATTTTTCAAAAAAAAAATTTAGAGAAATTCAATTGAAATTTGTAACAAAGCATGTGGCTTCATTAACTATTTTTATAAGTGTTATAGAGTTGTACGTACGTCTTAGCTTGACTACTACACTCAAAAGATGCATGCCGGTGGTTTTAGCCTTTTTCTTTATAATTCATAATCTAACACTTCTTTGATATTATTTAAATGTTTTCAACTATATATTATTAAAATTTTCATTGAAAAAAAAAATTATGCAATTAATTCACTTTTTTTTTCGTTCGGTATTCGACTATCATATTGAATCAAATAAAATTCTCTTAATATTTATTTTCTCTATTTACAAAACTCAAATTCAAGGTCTTACATAAATAAACTGATCTCTGTTCAATATGCATGAGTATATAACGCATATATGTGTGAGAATATATAAATAAAAACTTGATTATGTGAACAGAGAATAAATTTCTTTTAATAGTTATGCTTTGAATATAGAAACTCCGTAGAAATATTTCAGAATACTTCACCTTTAATTTTATTTTTCTTTTCAACGTTTCAATCTTTGGGCGCCGTATGTTTGAACAACAAACCATGAGTTTTTCTAAATAAGACAATGCCATGCAAAGAAGAATTTTCCACTATTTGATGGATTCTAATTCCCATCCGTGAGTTTGGCTAAACAAGAAAAATTTAGCATCAATTACGTAAACCATAAAAGTTCTTTATAATGTGGTTATTTTGTTTGGTTTTGACTAATTGAATAGCATCTCATTTATTAACTTTCACGAGTAGTAAAAATTCTAATTAACCACTTTGAAAATGGGTCAAGATCACTAAGTATCATAATAAACAATATTTTACAATTTTCCTTTTTTAATACTGAAAAAAAAAAATTCAGTAATTATAATTGTACGGCGCCTAAGTTGTATTAGAGTTGTGCAATATTAATTTAAACTCTAATTAGAATCTAATTAATTAATAAATAATATTGAGCCTTCATATGAAAGTGAGTGAGTTATAACTTACAAATAAAAATAATATTTATTCATATATAATAGCTTAAATGTATAATAGTTGAACCAATATTTACTATTGATAAAAGAAAAATTTTTAACTTATAAAAACAATGATATACCGTGATATAATTTAACGATAAGTGTATAATTTTTATAAATAATAAATTTAGAATTAATTTTTTCCGCTTTAATATTATAAAAATATATAAAAACAATCGTTACATTCAATTTTAATCACATATATTAGGGTAAATAATAATAAAATTGAATGCAAATATATAGTATAACATTGAATTAAATTGTAAAAAGGAAATAATTTTGATTGAAATGAAATAGTCAATAATTGGCCGACATTTCACCCAATGTAAGCGAAATATATGTTTTTCCAAGCTAGCATGATGTTGAAGTTTGAGGATAGTCAAGGTAAAGAAAGGAAGCTATTAACGTAGTTTTTTCTAAGTTTAGAATACAAATGCAAGCTACCCATCACCTTTTTATCTCTAACCTGACCAATATTTTCAAAAGTTAACATTTAATGGAATAAAATTATAAATAAAAAAAAGGAAGTAAAGCAAAAGAAGGTCACTACATGTTGAAAGGACTAAGATCTCTATATTGGGATAAATATGATAGGACATATTAGCATAATTTTCACTGTAGAATATAAAATGAATTACTTATTATTTACTTATTGAAATTTATTAAAATTAATAAAGTGATTTTCGCATTTTGAAAAATTTATTATTTAATTATTGTATTTTAGTTTCGTCATACGAATTAGTTATTCTATTTATTTTTTTTACAAATTTCATTAAAAAAAATAAAAAAAAAAAACTTTTCATACCTAAAATACATTTTTTTTACTTTTAAATTAGGAGTATTATCTTAAAATAAAACTGATAATTCATTTATCTTACTCTCTCTCTATAAACTCATAACTAAATTTTTTTTATAAAAAATCAGATTTAAAATTTTTTTATTAAATAATCAAAAGTTTAAAATTATTTACTATTTAATTCCTAAAATTTATCAAAATTAATAAAATGATCCCTGCAAGTAAATGATATTTTAATTATTTTATAAATATTTAATAATAAAAGTGGACGAAAAGACCAATTCGTTCACGGAACCAAAATACAATATCTAAATAATGAGTTTTTCAAAATACAAAAATTACTTTATTAATTTTAATAAATTTTAAAAATTAAATAATAATTAATCTATATAAAATATACAGTTGAGACTTTTTAATCTAAAATTTATATTTAAAAATCAAGAGTCATATCTCTCTCTCTTTTTTTTTTTAAATATAATATATCACGTTGATCTCAATCAGAGACATAATCTGAGAACATATAGGTGTCTTAGTATCTAAACTATTTGAAAATATTTTATATTACACATATATAATTAGCATAATTTTTTAATTAATTCTTCTAAAGTTTTAATTAATCCCCAAAATTAAATATTTTATAAATAATTTTAAATGTTAAAATTATTTAATTGATGATCATTTTATAAATATGGAAGATCAATTAATTAAAAGTATATTTTTATGAAAAATATAATTAGTTATTATTATTTGAAGCAAAAGTTATTAAAAAAATTAATATTTATTTTATATTCTTATTAATTTTGGTATCCTCTAATTGTGTCAATTTATTTTAGTAAGTCGTGTTTAGATCATATTGATATACACTTATAACATTATAGAATTTAATATGATATGATTAATTTATTGTGTTAAAAATTTAAATATGAAAAAAATTCACTTAATTAATAAATAATATTGATATAAATAATACGTTTAAAATTTTAAAATAATTAATTTTTTTATTTTAATATTTAAAAATTATCAAATTTTTTAAATTAATATTCTAATAATTTATAGTATTGCATAAAATACAATTAAATATAAATTTACAATAAGCTTAAAAATAATATTTATATATATATATATATATATATATTTTATAAGTCATAAATATATTTAATTAAATATGTTAATATAATATTACAAATAAATATTAATAAATTAATATATTATTTTTTTTAGTTGACGGATCAATTCGTGACATAAAAAAATATTTTTATATCACAACTAAATTAAGACAAAATCAATACGAATATAATAATTTAGAGCTGAAATATATTAATTTCCTATTTCATATTACAACCTCTAATCTATTTTAAATAATTTTTTTTTTTATTTAGTCTCTAATCTCAATATGACAGGATGTTCCGTGTGCAATGAAAAGAAGTGAAAGTGAAAGCTTGGATCGATTAACTAATTAGTCTTCAAAAAAAATTAATTTTTTATTTATGTGAAAAGATTAGAAAGCCAAGTAATAGTAATTAACAAGTAAACCCTTAACCTCACCTAACTGTCATCCCGTTTTCCATTTCACCGTAATTACATCTGCAACTACCCATTTTTCGGTTTTTCTTGGTCACGTCACGCTTTTTCTTTTATTTTATTTTTTTACCTTATACGGCATTGGTTGCTTTCAAAGTCTCAGTTTGAATGCCGTACACCATCAAAATCTTCCTTTTTATTTTTCTTTTTTCTTTATTAAATAAAGTTAAAGCTAATGGCAAATACAACCTCTTATTTATTTATTTTCTTTTTAAAAATAAACGAATATTCAGTTATTATAAAAAAAATATCAATTATTTTAAATTCGAGTAAAAAAAATTTATTTTCAAGATATACCGATTATTTCAAATTTAAGTAAAAAAAAATTATTTCCAAAATATAAATTTTTTTATTATTGATTATTATATTTATAGATATTAAAATTCGAAATATAACCTTTTAATTTTATTAGATAATATAAATTTATTTAAAAAAATTTGGGAGGACGATAAATATTTTAAAAAAAAATTATATAGATAAATTTTTAATATATATTTAATATTTTTAAAAATTTTAGGAGTTACTGTCATTGTTTTAATTTTTTAGAGAAATTAATATAAAATAAAATTTAAGTAATGTGATTTTCTAATAATATCTTTCAGAAAATATAGATATGAAGAATTAATTTTGTTCATGTAAATGGAGAGAGACGTGGTACAGTTTTAGCTACATGTGTAATACTGGCGCGGGTAACATTTGCACTAGGAACAAAAGAAACCAGCAAGACAAAAAAATAATAATAATAAATAAATAAAAATAAGAGAAATGTAGAGAGATGCTCCAAAGTCAAAGCAAGCGACTCGGTCCCACGGGTAAATAGTCAACATGGTTACCGGAGAGCGTAGATCTGTAAGATGTCTTAACTCCATGTTATATAATACGTGGGGCCACATCCATAGACTAATCTATTATCTCACCCGGTTTCCAGTTTTAAATCCCTTAACCGGGCCGTCAAATTCGTTGACTTGGCTTTCCTTTTTCCCTTCTCTTCTTATATTCAATTTAATTAAATTTCATTATTCTTTTTCTTTTCTATTTTATCACGTGGAACGCGGCGCGCTATTTGGGGCGGTGGATTCATTTCTTTCTTTTCCTCTTTTCTTTGGGCATTTGATTAATGAATGAGTCAAACTCTTTCTTGACGATTTGGAGACGAAACCCCTCCCCTGTCCCTTTCTCTTTTACTTCTCTCTTTCTACTACTTTCTCTTTCTTTAACTATTCAAGTTTCGAACATAGATCTCAAGTATCTACCCGAGCCCGAATTCTTTACTTTATTAATGAATATACATTTTAGATAATAAGATATGTTTATTGATTGAATGTGAAAAATTATAAATCAAATTAATTGAATTTTTGAAAAAATTAAAATGGATTCATGAATAGATTAACTAATAGCTAATGCACTAATTTATAATTTTGGATAGAATTGTTTGATTGAAAAATGAAAAAAAAAATTGGAGAAATAAATAATAATAAAAAAAACATTATTGAATAATGGAGATGGGGCGGCTAAATGAGGAATCCAATTGGAGAACCCGAATTGTAAAAATGGTCTGACTAAAAAGTAAAGAGTGGGAAAGGGCCCGAATGCCAGCTGTCAAGCTGACGCAGGATCTGACGCAAGGTATGAAAATCCCATCAATTTCTGAAAGGGAAAAATCCAAATCTAATCTAATTTTTGGTCTACGTCTAACCCTTTTTATAGCCGACCCAGTTGCACCGGTGAAAAGACTTCACAGACTTCTCACACATAACACATCTCATTTTCTTTTCTCTCTCTTCTCTATCTCTGAAAGTTTTGGTCTCCATTTCTTTCCTCCTCTCTCTCTCCAATTCTCTACATCTCTTTGATTTATGGACAAAGGATGGGGTCTCACCCTTGATTCTGATCCTGTCACTTTTTTCTCTAACGCTACCACCAAGCCTTCATCTGTACTTGTCGACTCTTTTCACCACAAGATTATTAAAAGAAACTTTGAAATGCCTGCAGACTCCGTTAGGATGTTCCCTTTTCCGGTCAGTCTTTCTGCCAGAGAAGATCACCCTTCTTCATCGCCGGCTGATGATAACCGTGTGGTTGTAGGTGAAGTCGATTTCTTTTCGGATAAGAAGAAGATTAATAATAACAATAATAATGAAGATGATGATAAATCTAAAGCCACAAGTGTCACTGTCAAGAAGGAGAATTCTTATGGTGAAGCTGCTCCCAGGTCCAGTCTCGGTGTAAATGTAAGGACAATTTTATTTTTTTTGTTTTCTTTCTTCTTTTAATTATATATATATCTTATGGAGATAAAATTTCTATTTCTAAATACAGACTGGTTTGCATCTTCTAACTACTGGAAGTGATCAATCAACTGTGGATGATGGGATGTCATCGGATGTTGATGATAAACGATCCAAAAATGAGGTAAGAAAAATAGAAAAATTAAAGATTTGATTTTTTATTTTTGATTTTTGAAGAGTGCCCATTAAATTTTAGTATTTAAACTGAATTTTTGCAGCTGGCACAATTGCAAGTAGAGCTTCAAAAGATTAATTCAGAAAATCAAAGGTTAAGAGATATGCTTGGTCAAGTAACCAATAATTACAGTGCTTTACATATGCATCTTGTAGCTTTAATGCAACGGCAACAGCAACGGCAAAATCATGGAGCTGAACCCACCCAAGAACGTGAGGTTAGTAATTAATTGTAGTCTAGTTATTAATTAAGAATCATGCCCGTTCATTTCTTTAATTATAGTTTTACAACCTTAACCTTAATTAGCTAATAATTTAGTTGATTAATTGTTGTATTCAGGTTGTTCAAGGAAAGTCTGATCAAGAAAAGAAACATGAGGTGGTACCAAGACAATTCTTGGACCTTGGCCCTTCAGCTGAGACTGATGATCACATATCAAATTCATCTTCTGATGAGAGGACTCGATCAGGCACACCTCAAACTAACATGGAAACAACAACTGCATCGGTCAGAAATAATGGGAAACTTGAGATGGGCTCATATGATCAGGAGAATTCTAGTTTTAGAGATGCCAAAAGAATTGGTAGAGAAGAAAGTCCTGAGTCAGAAACTCAAGGCTGGAATCCAAGCAAGCTTCAAAAATTGAATTCTGCTAATAAGAGTATTGATCAATCCACAGAGGCCGCCATGAGAAAAGCCCGTGTCTCAGTTCGAGCTCGATCAGAAGCACCCATGGTGTGTAATTAATTAGCTTTGCTAGTCTTTATACTTTATTACAAGTACAGTCTTTATACTTTATTATAACTTTGTACTTGAAATGAATCAAGCTAATAAATTGTACTTTTTGATTGATTAATTAATTAGATCACTGATGGGTGCCAATGGAGAAAGTATGGACAAAAGATGGCGAAAGGAAACCCTTGTCCTAGAGCTTACTATAGGTGCACCATGGCAGTTGGTTGCCCAGTTCGAAAACAAGTATGTTTCACTAATTTGATTTCCGAATTTTCATTTATTAATTAAAGGTATATATATATAGTTGAAACCCTTAAACCTTTTGAATTAATATGACTTTTTCTTTGTTAAATTACAGGTTCAACGTTGTGCGGAAGATAGAACAATCTTGATAACAACTTATGAAGGCAATCACAACCACCCTTTGCCTCCAGCTGCCATCGCGATGGCATCAACAACAGCAGCAGCGGCAAGTATGTTACTTTCAGGGTCAATGTCAAGTGCTGATGGTATAATGAACCCGAATTTGCTTGCCAGAGCAATCCTTCCATGCTCTTCAAGTGTGGCAACAATTTCAGCTTCAGCTCCATTCCCAACTGTAACATTAGACCTTACACACAACCCTAATCCATTACAAGTCCAAAGAGCTCCCACCCATTTCCAAGTCCCTTTTGGAGGCCAACCTCAGAACAATTTTGCTGGCCCACAATTGCCTCAGGTCTTTGGTCAAGCCTTATATAACCAATCAAAATTCTCTGGCCTCCAGTTGTCTCAAGAAATAGGGTCCTCACAAGGATCCCAACAATTGCACCCAGCACAGCAGCCGCCTTCACTTGTTGATACAGTCAGTGCTGCCACGGCTGCTATTACCGCGGATCCTAACTTCACTGCAGCACTCGCAGCTGCTATCTCCTCCATAATTGGTGGTGCTAATGGGAACGCCACCACCCCCAGTAATAGCAATGCCAACAACACAAGCAACAACAGAAACTAGGGTCGGGTCTCATTTTTTTTCCTTTTTTCTTTGTCACAGTTTCTTGGTTTCAGTTCTTTAATCGTTTTTTTTTTTTTTAGATTTTCTTTTGTTGGGGATAAGAATATGAAATCAGATGTTCATATATGTTTAAATATTTATATATTTTTTCTTCTTGTTGGGGGGTAAAGAGAGGTTTAGAACACAAAAAATTATATTCTTTGTTATTACTTCATTTTGAATAACTTTGTTTCTTGCTAATTGTTTAGAGAATACAATAAAAATAAATAAATTAAAAGTATATTTCAAATTTTGTTTACTCTTATTTTGTTTTTTTATTGCTCAAATCCCATTCGATTCAAACAAATACCAATAGTAAAAAACTACGAAGAAAAAGGAGAATTGGAAAAAGAAAAGTTGACAAGAAAAAGAAAACAACGAAAATGGTGTTCTTAGCAGTCAAGAAACACGGCTATCACTATTTGACACGTAACAATAATTTAGAGTGCAATGAAGGAAACCCGAAATTGTTGAGAAACAAAGAAGATAGATAAATATTAATTAATTTTTGGCATTCAATGGATATTAAAATAGTTTAAAAAAAAAAAAAAAAAGGAAAAAGCCATCGCATATTTCACGGTGAGAAAGACTTTAAGGAGACTTCGAGGCAAGTGTGTGCGTGTTTCAAAGGAATCAAAGTTTCAAAATAATGGAGAGTCAAATTTGGTTGAACTTAAAGAAATGTTCGTTTGGATGGTAGTTTCGTCGAGAGATAGACTGTGTATTTATTGGACAAAATTGGATAGATTGTTGACTTTTCGTATCATTTAATATCTTTTGAAGAATTGAACGTGGAAGTTTGTGGGTCGCACCGTACTTTATCCACCGTACAAAATATCTCTTTTACTCTTCTTTGTTCATTCCCACTTTACCATCTGCGATTACGGTATATAGAAGACTTGTAAATGATTTTCGGATTTAGATAAGGATTCGGTGCATGTTTGGAATTAAGTTTATTATGCTTATAATTTCTGATTTTAATCTAAAATTATTTGCCTTGTAATTTGATTACTAAATATTTATTTTATGGTGAATGAGATTGCAATTTAACTTGATATAAGTGTGTATGTGTAATGATCTTTATTAATTTTTTTTAATATATGAAATATTTAATAGGGAAAAATATCTAGATTTAAATTCTAATTTCTTATGCTATAAATATACACAATAAGAAAATAAATTATTTTATTTATCTCATAATAAATATTTTAATTTTTTTTATATATCTCAATTTAATTATTTTATTTTCTAATCCAAACTATATTTTATCTTAATTTGACAATAATATCCTTATTAAAAATATATTAAAAAATATAAAAATTAATTAAGAAATATAGAATGTGAAAAAATTAGAAAGATTGAGAGAGATTAAAATAATTAATAAATTAAAATAATAATTAAAAATGTTAAAATAAACAAAAAAAAAAATTAATAATAGTATATTTTACAATTAAAATATTTATTATGGAATGGAGAGAAAAATATTTTAAAGTTAGTCATATTTTATTTTTTACATCTTTTAAATTATATTTGTTTTGATGGAAATTGAGAGGAAATAAAAAAAAAGAAGAGAAATAAATATTATTTCATTTATTTAGTTAGTTAAAAACGAAGAGAAAAGAAAAGGAACGAGTTTCTTATTTAGATTTGAGGAGAAAAAATTTCTCTCCATTTTCAAAAGAAATTGAGAGAAATTAGAAGTTAAAAAAATATAAAAATTAAAAATTAAAAAAATATCTATTTTTTTTACTTTTATTATTTCTCTTTTATAAGGTTGAAATGAAAAATTTCTTTTCATTTCTTTCATTTTGCAAATAAGAAATTCAAACAATATAAAAATTATAATTATTTTCTCTTCGTTTCTTTTGTTTAATTTCTCTCAATTTGTCATGTACAATTAATGTACCAAATATAGTCTTAACTTGTAATTTCTTTCAATTTCTCTCCAAAATGGAGAGAATTTTTTCTCCTAAAATTTCAATAAATAATATAATTTTCTCTTATTTCTTTTATTTTCTCTTCCTTCTTAGCTAACCAAACAAAGTAAATTATATTCATTTTCCTCATTTTCTTTTCTTTTTTTCTCATTTCCATCAAAACAAACATAGCCTTATTATTTTATAATTTCTTTTTTTTTAATGTAAAATTGATGAGCTTAATAAGCAATTATGAAATTACAAAATTACCCTTAAAAAATGGGAATTACAAGAGTTGAAGTCGAATACCAATCCCTATCCCCATATTAATTTATGGGATTTTTTTAAAAATATCGAAAAAAATAAAAAATATTTCATTTTTATTATTAAAAAGCGATCATAAAATAAAAAAAAAAAAAGTTAAAAAACAGTATATTTATGTAATATTCCCTTAATTTATTTCTTTATTTTGGAAGTAACAAAGTCCTCCTAAAGTAAATTAATATATTTTCTTCAATTAGAAGGGATACAACGTCAACTTCTTATTTGGACTTCGACTGGCCCATTACCCTATATAGTTCCCCCCTCTTGGTGGGTGGTGCAAAATGCTTGCTAATGCTCAAAATTAGAGGGGAAAAGGGAAAAACTTGAAGCAAAATCACACATCATTCGCGAAAAATGTGCAATTTCATGAATGTTTGTTGCATGGAGCATGCATTTGATCATGAGATATCTTAATTATATGGAGCATGCATTTGATCATGAGATATCTTAATTATGTAAAATATTTTCAATGCATATTAAAAAAAATTTAATCAATCAATGAGCTTTTACCTTTTAGTCCAAAGTATTGATCGTCTTCAAAACTTTGAGGTCCGAATATTAGTTGGACTCAATTTACAAAAGAGCAAATTCTAAATCAGAAAGAAGCAGTTTGGTTTTCAGGGGAGTTTATATTACCCAGACCAATATGAGAGAGAGTTGGGCTTCAAGAATGCCCAGAGTTCACTAAGTTGGGTTTCTATTTCAGTATCTTGATGGACCCATATTATGGGATTAGACCATTTTTCTTTTAATGATTGCAAATCCAAGAAAAAAAAAAGGTCCTTTTGGGTTATCAATATATATATATATATATATTTAATAACTAATCCATTAAACTTCCCTAAAAAAAATAATTAATCCATTAAACAAGTTGTATGAGAGATAATTAGGATTTAGGAAGGGTTGATTAAACTATTAGTTGGTGCATGATGAAATTGCCAACTTAATTTTTCTTGCGGCTCAACCACTTCGTCGGCCAGTTGCCTTTTTTGCCTGCCCACTTCCTCTGTGAACACCTGCAAACGAATATTGTTACTAATAGCTAAAATTAAATAAATGAAGATATCAAATTGAAAAAATAGCTAAAAATGAAAAAAAAATTGTTCTAATTCAAAAACACATGATATATATAATATTTAATGAATGAAAAAGTTTAAATTTGACTTCTTATATTAATTCGTACGAATTAGTAATATAATAACTGAATTATTAACCTAATGATATTTTAACTTTATGGTAATCAACCCTTATATAAGATCAGCTACTCGAGTCCTTAATTTGATATAATGTGAGAAGCAAGAGAAAGGAAAAGCAAAGTATATTAATAAAAAGAGAGAGAAGGTAAACTGAATTTGTTTTATTTCTTGATTTTCAAAAACACAATCCAATTGCTTATATAAGCTTCTTTGGCAATGCTAGTTACAACTGAATTAGTTATTTGCCAGCTAACTATAACACCTTATTCATCACTTTGTTTGATATTTTACACATAACTTTGCCCATAACAATAATAAAATCATTAATCATTAATCCCATTAATGATATATAATATGTGTTCCTTGTACTCAACAATTATATATACCTTTCATTGGAGTTGGTTTGACACATCATTTAAATGAACTTTTGCTTCTACTTCTAGGCAACAAGTTTCCTTTGTTTATGCTCTTGTGGCATCATACTCAAATTCTTTTATTATTATTATTATTATTATTATATATATATATATATATATATATATATATATATATCTTTATGCCCTTATTTATATCAACTTATTTTTTTATATAGTATGATATTTATGCAATTATTCATTGCTATATTTTAAAGGAAATTTCAATTTAGATACATTCAAGATTCATAATTGAATCCACTCTCCCATATAACCATATGATGTATTAAATCTAATGTGTGTCCCTAATCTAACGGTACATTGAGCATAACACACAATAGTATTAAATATATACCCCATAACCTTCACTTAACTCACAAGACTTCAAAGAGGAGTCAAGGTGTCGCGTGCAAATACAGACCAAACTGCTTACTTTATTGACACGTCAGCTTTTCAGTTAAAATCCTGCATCACGAAACTCATGCTTTTATGTTCCGCACTCGAGGTAATCACCGTCTGTTATATGATCAACGGCTACAAAAGAACATATATATATATTTTTTTTAGCATAGAAAGGGAATTGAAGCTGTAATTATCATTAAGCTGTGCGTTGTTGTTGTGCAATCCTATCCCGTTTTAAGAATCCCGAAAAAGGTCTAATAAAACAAGAATATCGTGCGCTTGGGAGTACTTTTTAGGTATTATCCTAAATTGACGGTTGAAATCAGACGGTTCAGCAGATTCAACGGTATAGATAAAAAGTTGATATTAAGATAATAGTACAGAGTTTAGAAAAACAAGGGTTGCTGAGCTGGGCCCCGTGGGTCTCAAGAGGTGACAGGTTGCTTTCAACTTCAAGGCGTTTCCTCACCTTCTCTCTCGCGCTCTGCTTTCTACTATATATTCTCTTCTTGGCTTCGGCTTTCTTCGTGTTTCTCTCTTCGGTTTTATCGTCTTCGATAATTTGTGAGTAATGTCTTTGCTTATATATATATATATATATTATTCGATTTAATCTATAAGTTATATTAATCATCTCTATGTCTTGATTCGTTTTGTTTGTTTGTTCAAATTTAATCTTGAAATTGAGTGTTTGGCTTGATTTCTGGTGGAGTTAATAGTCTTTTAGTTTCATGACAATGGCGTTTTTCTGGTTTCAGAATTCAGATTTTTCATTTATGAGTTACGTTATTTATTAGAAGATTTGGTTGTTCATAAAGAAAATTAAAAAAGCAGATTTTGTTGCTTTTTATGTCTTCTTATTATAGACGACATTCATCTTCCCCTTTGCTGTTACTGTATCTGTCGTCTGCTCTTAAAATGACACATATATTTAAAAAATTAGTATGTAGCGATAGACTACATGTCGTCTTTGATTGACTACACGACAGACAAACCACCTGTCGTCCACCGAACACCAGAGGATCGTCTTTTAATATTGTTGTTAATAATTATATAGACGACCAGATCATAGTCGTTTCTCTACGGAATAAAATGCAGATGTTCCATTACCATTAATGTAGTCTATGAACAACCAGATGACAGGTTTCTAATATTTGGGAAAGCCACCTATTTTTCTTAAACAACCAAATGACACGTTGTCTAAATTTCCCAAAACCACAGAGTCTATGAACTAAACTACTACATATCATCTTTAATATTGGATAAAACCTCATCAGTCAGCACTGAATTGAAGTTGGCAGAATTTCTGATTGTTGTTATTAGTATTAGATTGGACAGGAGATTTGCTTATTAACTTGGGTGAGATTTTTTCTTCCTTAAGGAATAAGAGAAATAAGATTTTCATTTCTTTTAGAATTTTGATTATCTATTTCATTTCAATTTAATGGAGTTTTATAGAAATGTAATATTGAATAATTATTTCATTTACATTATTTTGCTTCATGTGCTTTTTTCTCTCAGATTTTTTTTTTCTTTTGTGGGGTTAAAAGTGATCTTTGTTAAGCTGAAACAATCTAAGGTGCTCTGCTAAACTGGTTGGTCTCATGGTGAACTAATGATATTAGCTATGATACCTTTGAGTATTTAGGAACGAGATTGTTCTAATTCTGCACATAGCACTTGCTAAAGCTAAATTCCAATGTGTAGGTGAACATGGGAACCAATATAAAACCACTAGCATTGTCTTTGTTTCTTTCCACATTGCTGTTTTCTTTGGTGTCCTCTGTACCCAATGATGGATTGGTTAGGATTGGCTTGAAAAAGATCAAATTGGATCAAAACAGCCGACTTGCTGCCCGACTTGAGTCAAAAGAAGCTGAGTCATTGAGAGCTTCTGCAAGGAAGTTTGGTTTCCAGGGTAATCTTGGAGACTCTGAGGATCTCGATATTGTTATACTTAAGAACTACTTGGATGCTCAGTACTATGGTGAAATTGGTATTGGTACTCCTCCTCAGAAATTTACTGTAATCTTTGACACTGGTAGCTCCAATTTGTGGGTGCCGTCATCCAAATGTTATTTCTCTGTGAGTTATATGTCTTTATGACTAGTGTGAGTGCCTATCCGATAAAACTCTTGTTTCTAGGCAAAAGATTTATGTTTTTGTATTGCTGTGCAGGTTGCTTGTTTCTTCCATTCCAAGTATAAGTCAAGCCAATCAAGTACCTACAGAAAGAATGGTCTGTTGTTGCTTGCAATCAATTGCAATTTTCAAAATTCTTTTTATGCTATATAATATTCTTCTGTAGACAATACATCTTGTTAATTTGAAATTTATTTTTGAGCTCATGCATTATTTAATTCAATGTCATATGATATGAGAGTAGTTTTATTCGTTCATGCTCATTTAGGGGTGGTTAGAAGTTCACCATCAAATTCATTGTTCATTTATGAGAACTATACTTTCAAGTTTTCTCTAGAACGAACGATCCTACCTAATTCAGTAAAAGGTTGCATAATGATCCATGAATAAAATCCTTAAGCCACATTGATCTTGTGTATTATTTAGTCAAACTCCATTAGACTCTGTACTTGGATGATGAATGTGGCTTATATGAATGTTTGAACCATTTAAAATTTTTCTGGAATGGCTAATTTTGCAGGGAAATCTGCTGAAATTCATTATGGTAGTGGAGCTATTTCAGGTTTCTTTAGTTATGACAATGTTGAAGTTGGTAACCTGGTTGTAAAAGATCAGGTAATCTTATGCTTCCCACCTTTATTTGCTTAGACATTTTAGTTTTTATTTGCTTAGACATTCACTGCTGTTTCTTTTCATTTATTCTTTTTTGGGGTGAATCTTTCAGGAATTTATCGAAGCAACTTCAGAGCCTGGTGTCACATTTTTAGCAGCCAAGTTTGATGGTATACTAGGTCTTGGATTTCAAGAAATTTCAGTTGGAAATGCTGTGCCGGTTTGGTATGTGCTGTACATTTTATTTTATTTAGTTGTCTAAAACTTTTCTTGAATTTGCGTTCTAGTTGATGCACTTGCATGGCTTACAGGTACAACATGATTAAACAAGGCATTATCAAGGAACCAGTGTTTTCTTTTTGGCTTAATCGCAATACTGAGGAAGAGGAAGGAGGCCAAATCGTATTTGGTGGTGTTGATCCAAATCATTACAAGGGAAAGCACACATATGTTCCTGTGACACAGAAAGGCTATTGGCAGGTTGGCTGGTCATTACTTCTTCAATTAGTGTGCTTAATAAATGTTGCATATATATTTTCAGTTAATCTTCTGATTTTGATTAGTTATGCTTTTTTTTTTTTTTGATAGTTTGAAATGGGTGATATTCTTATTGGCAGTAAACCAACTGGTATGTACTCTCTATCTATCCATACAGCTTTTCAGAAGAAAGTAAAACTATTGAAGGACAAAGCTCTATCATTTGATATATATATATATATGCACGTGATAGTCACTTTTTCTCTCTTGCAATTATATAGTAAAAAATATGAAATTTCACATATCTTTTGTCATTTGGTTCTAATAAATTAAGCTTACTGCTATACAGGGTATTGCTCTGGAAGTTGCTCTGCAATTGCAGACTCTGGAACTTCCTTGTTGGCAGGCCCATCGGTAAACTTTATTCATCCTGTTGGATGCTAAATTGTTATATTTCTCATATAACATGCTTATTATTTAGGTTCCTTGTTCATTCTTTGCCTAATTTTGCTTGTGATCTAAATCACAATGTTTTTTATATGATAGTTTTGTAGATAGTCCAAGAACAGAGTGGACAAATAAGAAACAACTTTATTATGATTTTTTCCTCCTTTTGTACAAGGATGTTCCTCCTATTACAACCATCTAATCAAATCTTGGCATATGGACCTTGAAATTTTAAATTCAGATACTTAGCAGTTACGCGAATTAGAACTTTGAAATGCTATAGGCTCATTCATTGCTTACTATTGAAATAAATGGGTTTCCTGACTCTTCCTTTGCAGACTGTGGTTACCATGATAAATCAAGCTATTGGAGCTACTGGAATTGTTAGCCAGGAGTGTAAGGCTGTTGTTGCTCAATATGGACAAACCATATTGGATTTACTTCTTGCTGAGGTGAAAGCTATACTTTTGTCATTTTCTTTTATCAATCCTTATTTCTTACTTGGAAGAAAAGAAAGGAAAGATCATGCCAGCTTCTGCTGAGGGTTGACTCATGGTTCTGCTTGTATTGACAGGTTCAACCAAAGAAAATATGTTCACAAGTTGGATTGTGCGCGTTTGATGGGACCCATGGAATTAGGTCAGTCTCTGAGGATGTTGTTGTTTTGTAATTCTCCTAGGAGGCGTTATTTTTGTTTCTTTCTTGACCATATCTCTGTTTGGAAGATCATTAACTTTTTATATCTCTGCTGCTGTTACTGGAAGTAGTTCAGTTAGTGATAATCTTTTTGTTTGTGGTTGTGTTTAAAAGCATGGGCATTCAGAGCGTGGTGGATAAGACAAATGATGAGTCATTTGGTATTGCTGGTAGTGCTATGTGCTCTGCCTGTGAGATGACAGTTGTTTGGATGCAGAATCAGCTGAGGCAGAATCAGACACAAGATCATATACTGAACTATGTCAATGAGGTGAAATAAACATATTACATTTTTTATTCTTTTTTTTATCCTTATGATCAAACATGATACGACGCCAATTAAGTGAAATACATGTGCAAAACTTTGTTTTCTAATTGCTTGAGATGTTTTTCTCTTGCTGGCTATTGTTATGCTTTCTGTAGCTCTGTAATCGAATTCCAAGCCCATTGGGACAATCAGCTGTCGACTGTGGAGGTCTATCTTCAATGCCTATTATTTCCTTCACTATAGGAGGAAAGCATTTCAAACTCATCCCAGAGGAGGTTTGTCATTGAAACCTTTTTGTATTGCTGATAATCATTTTGGATTCGAAGGAATTCTAACTTGTATATGATAACTTGGAATAATAATGTCTATAGAAGTGAAAAATAAAAGAATCAAACAAAAAATATATTTGCTTCTTCTTGTTTCCTTGTAACCACAAACTGGAAACTGTTTGCATGGGTGCAAATGCTGGTGAAACCAGCCTTCTGTCTCAAAGACGAGGTGTTGATGCTTACTTGATTACCAGAAAAGATTTTTACCTATAAAAGATATCAAATATATGTTGATTTCAATTTCTAGAACAGTGGTATGTGGGACATTTTGACATTATATATATCTCGTCATTTTTTTTTTGGATGGGTAGTAGTGGCTCAAATCTCAATATTTATCTAGCATTCATGTTAATTCATTGCTCTTATGGCATTTTCTATGGGTGGTGATCAGTACATCCTCAAGGTGGGCGAGGGTTCAGCAGCTCAGTGCATCAGTGGCTTTACTGCTTTGGATGTGCCACCTCCTCGTGGACCTCTTTGGTAATTTATTATCCATCCTTACTGGCACTTTCATCTTTATCCTATAGAAGGCCATACAGTTCCTAACAATCAATTACTATGAATTTCAGGATCTTGGGAGATATTTTCATGGGTCGCTACCACACTGTTTTTGATTATGGAAATCTTCGCGTTGGATTTGCAGAGGCAGCATAAAGAATCCTTTTTGGGGTCTCTCCCTCTTTCAAATATTCCAGCTCTGTCTAATACCAACATATGTAATATATGTACCTTCCAAAATACTGACGGAGTTATTGGAAAATTATTGAGGTTTTGACCCCAGCTGAAGACCAATACATAGTTTGCTTGTAAATCCTTTTGGGTTGGATTGATAAACAAATATTAGTTCAAGAAATTATTATGAGCGTGATGCTTAATTTTAAGAATATCTTGCAAGCAGTGGATCGTTGTTCTGATTTGATAGTTACTGCTTTATCTGTGCCAACCTCTGTAATTGTGCTCTGGTAGCTCTCAAGTTTGCAACCAGTAAGATACTGCTTGATTTATCTTGACTTTAGAGCTTGGGATTGCAACTTCAGGCTGGATAAATTATCTTCGATTAATGGAAAAAATTTATTTTCTTTTTATACAAGTTATTATGCGATTCCAACCTTTTACTTCAATAGACCTTTTTGATTTATCGGCTGATAGCCAAGTAGGAACTAATTTTTACAACTGCATAAAAATAACCTTGCGGAACATCCACTTACTATAACTTTGTAGATGCTTTCCTCATAGCAAGCTTTTTCATCATGTTAAGCAACGAATTAACATACTATAACTCATTTTTATTTTCATAAATTTAACTTCACTATTATTTGAAGTTGGAGACATATCAGTTCTTTTTAAAAAAGAATTAATAGATTACAAATACGAATGTGTATGACTATATATAATTGAACATATTTCGAAATATAATAATTAATTAAAGTCCAAGCTAGACATGACAAAAGACGACTTGACATAAGGTTGGGGAAAATATACTGAACAAGGGCACAGTAGAACTACTATGAAGAATGAGAGGATGAAAATTTGTTTGAATACCGTTTTAGGAATACCATTTATAGCCTTATTGCGTATGATCTTTTTATTCCTATTAATGTAACTACACACCAATTACAGATTCAATGGATTGGGTTCCATCTTTGCTACTGATAAACTGGCACAAAATATATATATATATATATATATATATATATATATATATATAAAGAAAAACCTTAATGTGGGGTCCTAAACCTTTTTACCGAAAGCCAAAACTGAAGAAATGAAAGGGAAAGAAAGAAGCCAAGAAAATGGTGGGTTGGCACATGAAGAAAGCAACAAATAAAAGTGATTGTGTTAACTTGAAAGGGACGCATCAATAGCTGAGCTCAAAAGGCAAACTATAGAAAAATAAAAGAGTAAAGACTCAAAGACCCTAACCAACTAATAAGATGAGAGTGTAAAAACCAAAGAAACAAAAGAAAGGTTGGTGTGAGAATGTGAGTTGGAAAATGGCTAGCTAATAGCTTTCACTTTTTACAACTAATTCCAACTCCTTTCTTTTGGTGTGTTCTATTGGATTGGGCTTATTGGCTTTCTTGGAGTTAGTTGCAACTTACAATGCGTTGCTCTTAATTATTTAATTCTTTTAATTTCTTGTTTAGTACCTTTGCTTATAATCCTAGAAATATGTTTTGTGAATTGGCACTAAAATCTATGCCAAGGTCATTAATTAAACTAAGAAATTATATATCTCTATACAATAATTTTTTTTAACCCAAAGTATACTTTAATGGTTATATAGTAATTAGAAGGGATGAGAAAATAGAACTCTCCACCTTCAATGTGAAATAGAATTTAGGCTAGACATCTAATATCAAAAGTGCTGGCAAAGAACTCCATTCCTAATCCCTCTCTTTCTCACTCACGCCCTTATAGTGAGTTATTTTACTATTGGGCCAAATGTAATGGTGAATAATTGAGTCCCCTTGAATTGTTGAGGGTAATTAATGGAGCCCCATTTACCCTTTATTTTGTTGTTAATTTTAGGTTCAAGGTATCATATAGTTGTAAGAGATTTACTTTGCATAATTTACATTATCCAACTAGACTCGAAAGTCAAGTCATGTAAATTAATTAGGCATATATATACTTGTACATGCTACTTACTCCTAGCCCACAAACCTAAAGTTTGGAATATCCTTTGCCATGATCCTATCCATTGTACAAAACCCACATCAAGAAAAAATGTCACCGCACTCTATGCATATTCTCGCGTGATAGCACGTGCAAAGGGTAATTTTTAGCTAAGCTAATTAATAATGATGAGCATTAGCATTGGCCATTAAGCAACCGCCCTTTCCAAGCCACCCCTCCTTTTGCCACTTGAAATCCTCACCCTTAGAGAGAGAAAGAAACGGCGGCCGTCCATTGGCCCAATTACAAAGCTTTATAAAGCACCATTTTCTTTCACTAACGCCAAGCATACCAATCCACAACAAAAATAACTGTTTGGCTTTATATATACCTACCTTAACAAACTAATAGGTCTAGGCCTAACCAAAGCTTTCTTTAAATCCTTTACGAATACCCCTTTACCCCATCTCTCCAAAATGCACTGGACCAGAGGCCAAATTATTGGCCGGGGCTCCACTGCCACCGTCTCAATTGCTACTGTTGGCCAGTCTGGTGAGGTTTTTGCTGTTAAATCAGCTGAATTCTCACAATCAGATTTCCTACAGAAAGAGCAAAGCATTCTTTCTACATTAAGGTGCCCTCAAATTATAGAATACAAAGGATTTGATGTTACTAAAGAAAATGATAAGCTTTTATACAATATTTTCTTGGAATATGCGGCTGGAGGAACTCTTATTGATGCAATTGGCAATCATGGAGGCTGCCTTGATGAGTCAACTATCAGATCATATACTAAACAAATTTTGCTTGGCCTTCATTACCTGCATTCTAATGGAATTGTACATAGTGATATTAAATGTCACAATATTTTAGTCACTAATGATGGACCAAAAATTGCTGATTTGGGTTGTGCTAAACGGGTCGATCAGATTTCTACTCCAATCGCCGGAACTCCGGTTTACATGGCACCTGAGGTGGCGCGTGGTGAACACCAGGGCTTCCCTGCTGACGTGTGGGCTCTTGGGTGTACTGTTGTCGAGATGGGGACAGGGAAAGCTCCATGGGCCAATATTACAAATCCTGTTTCTGCCCTTTACCAAATTGGGTTTTCAAGTAATGTGCCAGAAATTCCATGCTTTATGTCTAAGGAAGGGAAAGATTTTCTGGGCAAGTGCTTGAAGAGAGATCCAATGGAAAGATGGTCAGTTAGTGAGCTACTTGGACATGTTTTTATTACAAAGGAAGAAGACTCTGTTTTGAAGAATAAAAATGTGGATACTCCAACAAGTGTATTGGAGCACCATGGGTTATGGGACTCAACTTTGAATCCGACCCATAAAAGTAGTTGCCATTCTCCAATAGAAAGAATTCAGAAATTGGCTCAAAACAATGAAATTTTGCCTGATTGGGCATGGGATCAGACTTGGGTCACTGTAAGAAACAAAGATTGGTATGAGTGTGAATTTGTAGATGCAAATGAAGCCATGGGTAGCAGTTTTAGTTTAGGTACAAGTAGAATTAGTGCGGAAAACAATTTGATTAATTTTATTCCTGCTGATGAACCCACAAGCATTGGTGGATTAACCACATCTAACACTAGCAATACCACTATTACTATTTCGCCTAAAATATGTATACATGATAATTTATGTGACATGTCTAATTTTTCAAAACAGGAATTAGCATTTCTTTGTCTACATTACAATTTTCCCATAATTTTAGTTTCTAATGTCAACATCAACTGAATTGAAGTCTATAAATTTAATTTAATTGAAATTGAAATTTAAAATTTTTAAATTTTTAAAATTTAAAAAAGACTTCATAATATGGCTTATCGTCCTATGAGGTGAGATTTGCAGGCTGCAGCCAACATTATTAGTGGACAGTTATGAAGATTCCATTAATGTAAAATTAAATTAGGATAAAGAAGAGCGGCTTCCACTTTATCCATTTTCCTTCAAGCACAATGCTGACCTAATAAACCTAACTAAGAACTTGATAGCCACTATTTAATACTTTGCAATATTATCTAAAAACTATACTCCCAATTATCTAAATTTATATTTGTTACTAGTAGACAGATTCATTTTTGGATAAAGGGTACGTAGCTCTCTTTGAATTTTATTTTTTTTTTAATTTTTGATAAATTATATTTTAATTTATAAAAATTGAAATTATTAATATTTTAGTCCCTTTTTTTTAAAAAAAAAAAAACTCACTAATTAGTCAATATAATTTTATTCATTTAGTATAATTGATCATTCTGTCTATTTTACTGTTAAAATTTTATAAAAATATTGAAATATTATTTATTTATACTTAAATTTTTCATTTTAATTATAATTAAATTTGAATTTTTTTAATATAATAATTTGCATGAAGTAAATCTTATAATTTAAATTTATGATTTTATTAAATTATAATATAAATATTAATTTAATGATTTAATTGCAAATTTTAAATTTTAATATAATAATAATAAAATTATAATAAGAAAGAAAATTATTTATCTATATAAAATTAATGTTTTAATTTTAATTTTTAAATTAACAGTATTAAAAATTTTATCATAAAATTTACAAGTAGATTGATAAAAATTTTCAGACCAATACTTAGTAAATAAAAAAAAATAATAAATTATAAAAAAATTATTTTTCAGATAATATAATTATATTTATCATTTCATTATTTTATGTGTCAATTTCTAATTCGATTTATATTTATCATATAAATAATAATATTAAGTTTTATTAATATAAAATTATATATTTTTTTAAAATTTTGGATTTTGTCCCTAGTTACAACCACGCATGACGCATTAATTTTTATCTTGGAAACATCCACTTACCCAATTGTTGATTGCTTAATTAGATCTCACTTAAGTTTGTCTTTCTAACAATCAAAAAGCAAATCACCATTTGTCTCGTCACTCAGCAGCCCACTATTCACTAAAGTTGACACTCTTCTAAACCATAATTGTCATATGATTACTCGTAATTATTTATTTTTATTGGTTCAAAAATCAGTCCATACTTGAAAATCGTGTTTTTTTTTACCTTTTCTTCTTTACTTGTCAAATTTAAATTTTAATCAGAATTAATTTATTAAAAAATTAAAATTTAATTAATAATTAAATGCACATATTTTGTATATTTAGTTAATTATTTACTAACAAATAAGAATTTAACTATCAACCAACAATGACTATTGACTCAAATGCCAAAACCTCTAAAAAACTATGGGGTAATAACAAAAAAGAAGAAGGAAGAATCCAACTACAAAGCTCACAGTCAAAATTTTGCTAATTTTTATTTGACTTGCAATTGTGTATGACACTTCTCTTTAATCTGAAATGACAATTCAATTTCTTTTTCTTTTCTTTTTTTCGTTATTTAATTATAATGCTTCCTTTCGTAGGAGCTCACTATTATTTTATTTATATTCATTAAAGAAAAAAAAAGTAACTTAACGACAGAGGAGAAAATAAGACAGAGATAATAATAATAATAACTTCCAGCCATGAAAATGGGGCATCTGTAATTTGTGGGGCTATAAGACTAATGAAGAAATAAACTTCCATTTGGGCGAAATTAAAAATTAAATATTAATTGCACAGAAAAAAGACTTAATAGAGTAATTAATAGAAATTCAAAGACTTTTTTTATACCTTTTGCTAAAAAAAAAAAAAACAAATTCAACTACTCTACATTTTCATTATATATCTCAATATTCCATTCCATTTTACCATACGCTATGAAAAATTATCATAGTGCGTAAAATCTTACATTAGATAAATTTAATAAAAAATATATAAATAAAAATGATTCATAAATTTATTGACTTAAAATTTTGAATTGTAGTGTGATACTCATGAAATAAATTTCTCGGGGTATCGGACTTTTTGGCACCAATAAAAACATCTTAAATAGCAAGATCAAAATCTAGCTAATAAAAAGAAAATTATAATATTGAAGAACAAAAATTTGTGTGTTTAACTTCTGTGGATGTTTTCCCCATAATTACAATTCCTGAAAAAACGGCCCTTCAAAACAGGAAAGATCGTACTTACTTCATAATCAAAGTGTGTATATAGAAGAGCTAACACGAGCACTAAGAAAGAGTTGATTTGGGAGTTCTTTTTTAAGTATTGTGTGAGGAGGAGATGATTGTGGGAGTTAGGACAAAATTAATCGAACCTAATTTCTAATTATTCCATTTTTATAATTGAGTGTTTATTGCCATTTTTGCTAAGTGTTCAATGGACGACAGCGTGCTAATTTTGGGTGATATCACGTACACAAGGTTATTAATTAATATTAATCCAAAGTTAAATAATAATAAATTAATTAAGGCAATGTTTGGGACAGAGGATATTAAGTTGGGAGAAAACGAATCTAGTATATAATGTGAGCTAAATATATTATATGTGTCATCTAGTATTATCCATTTGAATTTTGTTTATATTTAAATGTTTGATATGATAAATTTATTATGTTGTATTTGAATTCATCCTACTAATTTATTAAGTATTTAATTCGATCAAATTTTAAAATTATTCTTGTTTAGCAAATGGGATAAAAGATTTTTAAATTTAAACTTGAGTTTGGATCAGATATATATATGTTTATATATATAATTAATAATTATTTTTATGTGAAATATACATTATATTATATGAATATAAAAAATATATATAAATAAATATATACAAATAAGAAAATAATATTAAATTTTTTTTTAAATAAAAAATATAAAAAAATAAAAAAATATATAAACGGATATTAAACATCACAATTCGCTTCGTATCACTACCGTCCATTCCATTTCATAATCAAGTTTTTAATTTTATAAAATTTGATCCAAATAACTCGTTGTCATTCCTAAAATTGACCCTACAAATTAATACGACCCTAACACAAATTCGGACCCCTAGCTGAAATGCAAATATTCATGTTATATATGTGTGTGTGTTCAAAGCTATTAGCTCCATATAACTGGGCTCTAATGGCGGAGGTGGATTCTAATAAACCAGCAACTGAGTTGGAGATCATAAATATAGATGGTTCTGTTGTCTCTAGTGCTAAGCCATCACAATCTTCCATATTAACTAACCTCCACGCAGGCTATTTCAGAATAAGCCTTTCTCTTAGCAGCCAAGCTTTACTATGGAAGATCCTGATTAGTGAACCTTACAATGATCCTCAAAATGTCTCGCACATTTTTCGGAAGTTCCCTTCCGCTGCCTTTGTCTTGCTATGGTGGGTGGCTTTTCTAACACAAATTTCCCTTTCCCTTCTCTACCTTCTTAAGTGTTTATTTCACTTTGACATGGTTAAGGCAGAGTTCTTGCACTTTATAGGAGTAAACTACCTATATGCTCCTTGGATTTCATGGTTTCTCTTGCTTCAATCATCACCTATGCACTTTTCTTGCTCTGTTGATCTCTATATTGTTCTTTGCTGGATCTTTGCTATTCCCGTTCTGATGTTAGATATAAAGCTTTACGGACAGTGGTTTACAACAGAGAAGAGGTTTCTATCTACTCTTGCAAATCCAACCAGCCAGTTAACTGTGCTAGCAAACCTGACAGTTGCACTAGCAGCAGCACGGGGAGGGCATAAAGAAGGTGCAATTTGTATGTTCTCACTTGGTTTGGTTCATTACTTGGTACTATTTGTTACGCTTTATCAGCGTTTATCAGGCACCAAGAGTTTTCCTGCTGTTCTAAGGCCTGCATTCTTCCAGTTCTTTGCTGCACCGAGCATGGCAAGTTTAGCTTGGAACTCCATTTCAGGAACTTTTGATACATCGTCAAAGATGCTGTTCTTTCTCTCTTTGTTCCTTTTCTTATCTCTGGTAACTAAGTTTACATTCAGAACTTCAGTTGTTCTTTTACGCTAAAATCTTATTTAGAAGCATTTGGGTTTAGTACTTTTACTGATCCTCTGGACTTGATAACAGGCTTGTAGGCCGTCTCTTTTCAAGAAAACCATGAGAAAATTCAATGTCTCATGGTGGGATTACTCTTTCTCAATAACATTTATATCTCTTGCATCTGCAGACTATGCAAAAGAGGTAAAAGGTCATGCAGCATCCGGATTGATGTTAGTTTTATCTGCACTGTCAGTTCTGGTTTTCCTCAGCATGATACTTCTCACTGCAGTCAATACAAATTGCCTAGCCATTTGTATGCACTAGCAGCATGATACTTCTCACTGCCAGACTTAAATCCAGATACGAAAGATGGCCTAGCCATTCGTGGACTTATTTTTCTTAATAATAAAAAAAGAAGTTGAGAGGTCTTAAGTTGTCATCATAATGTACCACAATTTATCCAGACAAAATTTGTCCGTTCTATTTTAGTGTCAAGCCTACTTTAATTGAACACAGAAAATAAAAACCTATTTTCTCTTTCTTGTTCTCCAGTTCTGTATGTCTTTCTTTCTCCACACTTACAATATCGCAAAAGATTAGAATTAAATCATGATCAACAAACCCACATCGAAAACTTCAGATAAATAGTATAAAAAGAAAAATGAATTTGAGAAATCTATTTATCAAAGGTGCTTCGTTTCTCAAGTATTCTTCTTGCTACCTGATCGCAATAATCTCAAGTCCAAAGATTGCAATTGGTTCCGTAGGTTTTGGTTTTCCTCAAGTAAGCGATCATATTCAAGAAGCAATCCTTCAGATTGCTTCCTTAGAGCTACTGCATTAGCTTCTGCAGCATTTGCCTCTTTTGTCTTCATTTCCAAATCTGACTCCAGCTGGTTAAGCTTTGCTTGCAGTGTGGATCTCTCTTCTTCCATGGCTTTGTTCTCCTCCACTTTTCCATCCTCAAAAGCTCGACTT
The DNA here is from genome assembly GCA_948193065.1 of Aleurites moluccanus. NCBI lineage: Eukaryota > Viridiplantae > Streptophyta > Magnoliopsida > Malpighiales > Euphorbiaceae > Aleurites > Aleurites moluccanus. The sequence continues at coordinate 3,856 of CANXYC013064430.1, read as the reverse complement.
TGTTTCTTTACAGCCTCCATGCTCTTTCGCCGCATGCGGAGTTCTCTGATATAATGGTGTAGTCTGTCTATCATCAATCCAAGGAAAAGAGAGGCTCCTGCAGGTAGTAAAGTCAGGATTTATACAGGTCCAAGGGCTAGAAAATTCAACAGAAAAACAGGAAATTCAAAGTAAAAAAAAAAAAAAAAAAAGAAACTCTAGTCATAAAACTCAAAATAGCATCTCAAAGAATAGACAGGTACAAGAATTTCAACATATTAGGAAAAGACAGAAACTCTGATACCCAGAGATATATAGTGTATTGCTGAACAATGATTTCAAACCCAGACAATTTTTCTTAAGAATGAGAAACAGAGATAGCAATAATAGTATAACAAGCAACTTGATAAATATAATGGTTCTTTCATAGATCAAATGAATAAGAGAGAACAGTTATATGCAGCGAAGACAGATTATTAATAAGGTTCTTTTTCCTGCTTCTACCATTACAAAATAAGAGGTCAGAAGAAAAAGAGTGAGAAAGTATAAATGTTTCAAATATGGTTTCACACAGTAACTAAGAAATTAACAGCACATGTGCTGATATAAAATCAGAACTTTTAAAAACCACTTGATTTGCACGACCAACTAATCACCCATCCCTACCTAACTTTTATTCACTGTAGTAAATTACTTGAGCTCAAACAAAAATGTGTTATAGCAAAAGATCAAATATAACAGGGGAAAAGAAAATTTCTAGATATGGATCATATGTTTCCAAGTTGACTATTGCGAAGCTTGGGTTTTTGGTTTGAAGCTGCATCCTCATCTCAACAGGACCAAGGGTCAATTGAAGTAGACAATCATCTTTATTTTGCTATATAGTTTTATAAGATTATTAGGAGAATTAGTAGCATTTACTTCATATATGAAAATGTCCTGTCAAAAAAAAATATGCTTTTAATAAAATAAAGCATTCAACACATGACAAGACACAAAATTCAAACAGCTAAAACGGAGGACCAAGGCATGCAATTTAAAATAAATTCACTAGTGTCGCATGTTAGTTCTAAGAGCTTAGAATTGCATATATACAAAAACTGAATCAACTAATACTCATCAAATCATGCTATAGTAGTCATATACCCTCCTTTTCCAAGATTTCAAAAATCATAGCATTTAGGCTCTATACTCTAGATCAATCTCAATCCAAAATTAGAAGTATGCAATTTAAACTACTATATTATCCCAAAAATTAAAGTTTGATAAATGTCTGATGTCAAGTTTTATGATCTTCCAAGATGATATATTATGGATGGTACCAAAGAAAAAAAAATCACATCTTTTACTTTAAAAAAGTACCTATCAAACAAAAACTTCTTATCATACTTGAAAACTTGCACACAAACAAATTGATAGCCCAATGTCAAAATTCCAAGATAACAATAAAATGCACCCAACTTCACAGATAGCATTATTAATACATACATTCTAAAGCACTTAAGAGCTAAATTCACATGAAATAAGATTGGATCTATAACATGTTCAACCATGAATGAAACAGTAATTAACAAATTACCCATAAGAGTGGCCTCAAGAAGGTGTTTGGCCATGAGAACCTGGTCTGTTGGATTGAAAGCACCCTCATCAATCCATCGCTTCTGGATCTTCATCATGCTATACACACTTGACATCAACACCACAAATACCGTTCCTGCCACCGTCTTGACCATGATTGGACCATGACCGCGTTTGACCCGATCAAGACCCATTAACACCAATTTTCTTAATGGGGTCTTGAACACGAGTACCATTATCAAAGCCATCTCAGAGAAAATCACTGTAAACAGTAGCTGAATCATTTTTGAGTCCCTTTTCTGTACTCTGAAAGTTAAAGAATTGAAAGATAAAAGATGGGATTTTTGGAGGATTTGAGTTTTGGTTGGCTGATTATAGCAATGAAGTTGCAGAGAAGAGATAATTGAAGAGATGAAACAAGTAGAAAGCAGAGGCTTTTCAATGGAGTAATGGGATGAAAGAGACGAACTAATGAGGACTGTGGGACTCTGCCTTGAAAGTTATTGTTTATTTCTTAAAGAGTCCTATTTTTTAAAGTTTATTTGCAATTAAGGACTTATACTTTTTCTTATTTAGCGAGTCTGCCCACTCACCCACACAAAAATTGATCAATTATATGGTTCGAAATAATCATGTTTATTGTCTAATTTGGAGTTCTAATTTGAGTACAATATATAGTCTTTCCATTTTTATTAGCAATTTATGAAATAAAATGGAACGTTCAATATTCTCTAGCTAGAGAGTAACAATAAAGCTTTTAATTAGGAGATAAGTTTTTTCTCAATTTCCTTAGTTTGTGATTGTTTTGATTGTTAATTTGTATAATCAAATAATGTAATCACTTGGCTTGCAAAATTTCCCCTAGTAGAATTAGCAGTTGGGGCAATGATAATTACTAAGAATGATGATCAATGGGTTTGCTTCTTGTTGCAAATTGGAGAAATTACTAAAGCGAACAGAAGTAACTAATAGAAAGAATTAAATTGCTAATTGATATATAGGAAATGAATTAAAAGGGACTTTAATATATCCATATAATGCAACATATCCATATAGTGCAACAACTCTAATAATTAAGTGTAAATAGTCAAAAGCAAGGACATTTTCTTTTTTCTTGCTTTGAAGAAAAAAAATAACTTTTGAAAAGATGTAAAAAGGAATAATAAGAGGTTAAAATACTAAAAAATCAGTTTATCCAAAACATCCATATAGTTGTTATTCATTTATTTTTCATTGATTGCATTGTTCTAATACAACTATTTAACTCGTTTCATATGTTTCGTCTCGTTTATTAAATGGGACAAAATAAATTTTAAATTTTAAATTTGAATTGAATTTAAAGTGAAGCAAGACGAATAATGATATATTTTAATTCGAATTTGATTTTATTATATATATATATATATATCAAATAATTATTTTTAAAGAAAAAAAATAAAAATAAATATATCCATCATACCTCATTCAATTTCATTACTCACTCCGTCTTATTTTGAAGTAGGACAAATAAAAATTATATTAGCGGAAGGAGAGTGATTAATACAAACTCTACTTTTATGTACAGGGAGTTGATTAATTTAAATTTATTTTATATCATATTGAGTTGTCAGTTTAATCCTTATTATTAATATATATAGTGTATAATATTTCTTGATAAATATTAGCTATTCAAGACAATATAAAAATTAAATTTTCATTTGATTTAGTTATTTATATCAGCTGTTAATTATTGTTGATAATAATTGATAATTAATAATTGATAACTGTTATCTAACAGTTACTTAATAATTAATAATTATTATTAATTAATCGAGTTTAATGTAATTATTAAAATAAAAAAAATAATAATTATACCAAAATATTTTAACAAATACACAAAAATTCTTACAGAACCTATCACAACAAACTTCGTTACAATATAGATATCAACTTTTATAAAGTTTTGCCAAGGCAGTGGTCCTGAAATTACATGACATGGATATATAAGTCTGAGACCATCTCCAACGAACACCATTTTGCAGTCTATTTTAATCTCTAACTACAAAATTACAGTTGATAAATAGTAGAACACCATTGTTCATCAACGTCAATTTTTTTTTTTTTTTAATTTTATGTATAAAAAGTTTATAATTAAAATAAATATTTTATAAGTCTATTATTTTTTTTTACTTTTATTTTAAATAATATATAAATAGTAAATGAGTCATTTTAATTAATAAATTATTATAATTTAATTTATTATATTATTACTTTGCTAAATTGATAATTAAATTTTTTTAATAAATATGTAAATTATATT
>CANXYC013064387.1:0-15793 GCA_948193065.1 Aleurites moluccanus | reverse complement strand
TATATATATATATATATATATATATATATATATATATATATATAAGTTGATAGTTGAATTTAAAATTTTAATTGAATATATATGAATTTTAAATTCAACTATCCACTTATATATATATATATATAAGTGGATAGTTGAATTTAAAATTTTAATTGAATATATATATATATATAAGTGGATAGTTGAATTTAAAATTTTAATTGAATATAAATTGTGGTATTGTCATAAATATTATGTGAGAAAATCTTTTTTGATGTGTATCTATAATTTAATATGAATAATATGAATTGAAAGTTTCCTGTCTCATATGTTCTTACTGAGCAATGTGATGTATGCTCATTCCTCTATAAACTTTTGCTTTGCATATTAAGGATTATTGGCAAGGCTGCTATTTTCTTTCATCTTTGAAGTCATGCTAGGTCTAAAACATCATATTTCTTAAGGTTTTAGATGATTTCCGGACTATTAGTTATAATTAGAATTTTTGTCAATTTCTTTTGGATTATTCATTTAATGTTATTTGTTAGTTACTTAGGTTTAGCAAGATTATTATTTGTTATTTAATTAAATAATTATATTTTTGAATTTTATTTAATTGTAATTGTTTTTGGATTTAAAGTATTGGAGATTAAATAAATTTCAAATTAGACTTCTTAAATTTATAGCATCATAAGAGTATATATGTTTATTTATAGTGGCATTGTCAGGCGTCTGTGACTAGATTGCGGTCTAACTATACACCGATCATGACTCCAAATTTGAGTTGTGACAGTTATAATTTATATAATAAAAATGGAAAGGGATATATTTTTATTTAGGTGTTATTTGATAAAATTGAAAAAAAGTGTTAAAATCTTATAATTTAAAATGTTATGTATCCTTTAATGTGTTCTTCTACTTACAGCAATTAGGATAATTTTGCCATTTTATGTAACAAAAATGAGAGGGGAAAACATTTACATTTAGGTATTATTATTTGATAAAATAAAAAACAAGTGTTAAATTTTTTTTGAGTTGATACTAATAAAATAAAATAAAAAAGATACGTTGAGGTATAATATAGCAATAAGTATATATTTTTCTGAATAATAAATTCATGATTAATTTCTCTTTCTAATATTAAAAAAAATAAAATAAAATAAAAACAGGTGTTAAAATCATAATAACAAATTTAAATTAATAATTTTAGATAAATTTTAACATAAAGAAAATTTTAAATAATGTGTAGATAAGTATTGTCAAATAATTTAAATTTAAAAAATAAATAGAATTTTACTCTCAGGTGCTAATTTGCTCTGGTTGATGAATTTTGGCCTATTTGTATCATTTGTATTTTGCTTCCAATACTATAATGAGTTGAGAATTCACTTTCTAGGAAGGATAAATCCAATTACATTGAGTGATTCCCTTATTATTTAGGGGAGAAGGAAAAAATAACTTTTCTATTTTCTATCACAATTAATTTTGAACATTCACAATGCCACCATTTACAAAAAAAATTCATAAAAAATAGAATTAAAATCAAATGATATTATAATAAAATTCATCATGTATTTGAAATAAATATTAAAATAATAAAATTTATTTAAATTTTATAGCTTGAAATAAAACAAAATGAATATACATATTTTTACTTTTAATATCCTTATTTATAAAAGAATTGATTGTTAGTATATGTTACCATAAGTTATAAGGTAGTTGATTATTGTTAGGTGATTGATAAAATTATTATTAATTATTATTAATAATATGTTTAATAATTATTAAAAATAAATATTAATATTTATGAAATAATTTAATTTTTTATTTAAATAAATAAAAGTGATTTTAAAAAGTTATAAATTAGAATTTTTATAAATAATTATTATTTAATTACCTAACAGTTAACGATTATCATTAAAAAAAAATAATCAAACATGTTTAATACAACTATTGAGAATAAAAAATTAATAACTGTATCAAAAAATATTATCAAATGCCCACTTAATTTAAGCAAGTAAGAGTATTTTGATTTTAATGTTATTATTCATTAATAAAATGAAATCTTGCAAAATCATATATTTTTTTATATGATTTTATTTCTTTTCAAATTTTAGTTTTATTCAACACAAATACAATTTATAAATTAAAATTGATTTTTTTTTTTAAATTATAATAGTTGTGATTAAAATTATCTAAATATATTTTATGAAATTCAGAAAGGAAATACATAACATATTTAAAAATTTTAAACTATTATGTGAATAATAAATAGCTTATTTAATAACGAAAGAAATTGAAATTTTAACCTTATGATAATTAGAAATATCTCAAACAAATTCCATGCTCATTTATTATTATTATTTTCTTTTGGAATCATTTATTATTATTATTATTCCTAGAAGGGTACAAAAGAAAAAAGAAACGAGAATAGATACAAAAGCATAATCGTGGAAACAGCTAATCGGTAAGCAATCTAACAAATTTCTACGCTATCCATTGTTCCAAAGATGCCCAGTAACAATGGGATTATTAGATTTTACCATTTCACTTACTCCTATATCTTCTTCACTTCCCTTCATCTCTTCTCTCCCAAGTCTCCCTTCCCAAATTCCTTCCCTCTCTTTTCCTTCCATCAGTTAAGTCTCTCCCTGTAGTTGTATTGAAGTGAAATTATGTGTCCTTGATCATCTCTTAATGTTGTTGTTCTTGTTGGTTTTGTGACTTTGCAGGAAGGAGAAACTTAGTGTTACGTGCTCGAAATCTTGGTTATAAGAGCGAATCAGAGTTTACTGATTTAATGGAACAGGGGAAGGGGACACTAGAGCTCCATCGGGACCTTTATCCACCTATTGAGCCTTATAGTACTGGTTTTTTTAAGGTTTCGGATCTTCACACTATCTACTTTGAGCAGTCGGGAAATCCTAGTGGGCATGTGAGTGGTTATAATGTATATATGTTTGCAATTTTTTTTTTAGTTTGTTTATGGAAATTTTGAATTTGGGTTTTCTTATTTCTTTGGTTGTTTGTAGAGATTTTGAACTTTTATGGTACCCTCTTGCAACTTAAGAATAGATTTGAAATTGCTTATTTTCTTGGATATAATTTAGGGTTTGGTTGGATTGATGCATGCTGAATAGCTTAATTGCTTAGGCTTTGTTTGAGGCAATGCTATTAGTGTAGTGAAGCTTTAGAATTCAAATAAGGTAAGAAATAAAAGGAAGAATGAAGCACCTATTTTTCTGATGAAGGCTTCCAGTTCCACTGAATTCTGAATTCTGATGGTGGTTTTTGTAAATTGAGTTTTACAAAGTTATATGAAGTCTTCATTTGACCAGGTGGTATTGTTATAGAGCCTTTTACATCAGTAGTGGAGGATAATGAAATTTTCCTTTCTGTTACAAAATGGCTGCTGATATGCTGGTCATCATACTGAGGACTTGTACTGTAGTTTCCATGCGTTTTCAGGTTGAATAAAATTTTGCATCCCATCATGGTCTGAAGTGCTAATGTTTTTCAATGAGTTCAACAATCTAGTGGCATGTTAGAATAGAACTGAGTATGAATACATACCTAGTCTAGTTGTTAGCACTTCTAGAAATTTATTTACGATGGTTGTACTAGACTTGAAATAGTTGGGTTGTACACTGTGAAATGTTATTTTATATCTTCATGCTTTTTGTTGCTGCCTCTTGGAATTTCTTTATGCGTTCCTTTGTTAAAGAACAAAAGATAATTTAATACGAGTTTTCATATGGTTTGTCATTTTATTAACTCCCTGTTGCAGCCGGTTGTCTTTCTTCATGGGGGCCCAGGAGGAGGAACAACAGCAAGTAATCGTAGATTTTTTGATCCAGATTTTTACCGAATCATTCTATTTGATCAGGTCAATATTCTTCCAAATCACTGTCAAACTGAACCATATGCTACATCTTATCTCTGAATCATGAAACATGTACTCCTTTCAGAGAGGTGCAGGAAAGAGTACACCTCATGCTTGTTTAGAGGAAAACACCACATGGGACCTCATTGCTGACATTGAAAAGCTAAGAGAACACTTGGAAATTCCTGAATGGCAGGTCAAATTTTGTGTGATCCTTAAGAAGAAAACTTAATTTTAATTTTAGTGTTGGATGTTATTGTGAATGTTAATCCTCTTCTACCATGCAGGTATTTGGTGGATCATGGGGAAGCACACTGGCCCTTGCATATAGCCAAGCTCACCCCTATAAGGTGTATAACTGCTTTTATTTTAACAGTATTTCTTTGCCAGAACTCCCAGATAATGGAAACTAGGTCAATTTAAACATAATAGTAAATTCTTATTGTGTACAACTCATTCAAATTTTGCTGATGTTTTTATGTTGTTTATAAGGTTACTGGCATGGTACTCAGAGGGATCTTTCTTTTACGAAAGAAAGAAATTGATTGGTTTTATGAGGGTGGTGCTGCTGCTATTTACCCAGATGGTATGCTTAATATTTTCCTTTAGATGTTGTAGTGGATAAAATAATGGAAATCTAGGACATGAGACCAAAAATTTGCATCATAGATTTTGTGGAAATTGATAAGAACTTAGTTGGCAGTTGCTACACATTGCATGTCTTGGGAGTATTCTGTGTCGATTCTGATTAAACATTTTACTGTTTCAATTCTGATTAGACATTTTACTGTTTTGATTCTGATTAAACATGTATGAGTTCTTAAGTTGCTTATGTGTATGTTCTCATTACAGCTTGGGAGCCTTTTAGAGACCTCATACCAGAAAATGAAAGGGGATGTTTCATTGATGCTTACAGCAACAGGTTGAACTCTGATGATTTGGAAACACAAGTAAGACTGTAAGAGTTGTCATCTGTTGTTCTGATTGTTGTCACATGCAAGTATGAAATTTGATCAGAATGAGGTGCAAGTCTCTATATTGCATTTGAACCAGGTCCTTACTGCATAAATGATTGACATTTACCCTCATAATTTCTTAGTATGCAGCTGCAAGAGCATGGACCAAGTGGGAAATGATGACTGCTTATCTTCTTCCAAATGAAGAGAACATCAAGAAAGGAGATGATGATAATTTTTCTTTGGTAAGCACTTGATTTTTCTTTGGTAGCAAAAATGATATTAAATTTTGTTTGTAAAGAAACAAGCTGGTTTTCCTAGGTAATTTGTTAAAAAACTGGCCATGTTGGCTAATTAGCTTAATGTGTTGGGAGGTTAGGTGCTTGTTTACATGTGGAAAACCATTGTCTTTTTTTTTCAAAAGTGAAGGTTTTCAAACTTGGAAAATAGTGTTTATTTATTAAAAATAGAAAATCAATTTTCAATTTGGAGAGCTAGAAAACATGGTCTTACCTAATTGTTTTCTGTAGATAGAAAATTGATAATTTAAAAAAAAAATGTTCAAAAAATTATTACTTTTATGTATTGTTATTACATATTGCTATTATCATTTTAAAAAAAATAGTGTATGCAAAAGAAAGAACAAGTAATGAAAGCAAGGAACAAATAGATAAATAAATTTAGGAAAGAAAGACTGAAAAATTGAGATGTGATCTAAAAAAATTAAGTAGGAAAAATAAAAATAAAATTAAAAAGAAAAAAGCTCAGGCCAGAAAAAGGCATCAAAAGAAGCAAAACAAGAATGGTTAGAAATGAAAGCATAAACAAAAGTTTTATTGCTAATGCTGGGATTTGAATCCCAACTAGAAGGCACTAGTAAGAATGGAAGTCATAGCACTTCTGTATTTTCCAAATAGAAAATAATGAATTTGTAATAAAAGGAAAACTATAGAAAACATCTTTAGGTAGTTTTCTGAGGGTCAGTATAATTTTGGAAAACTAGAAAAATCCACTTTTAGTTTTCTATTTGGAAAAATATTACATTTGAACATAAAACTCTGTTTTTCAATTTCATAGAGAAGTTTTCAGGAAAACTATCTTAGTTTATTATGAGTGAAAATGCACCCTTAGTTTCTCTTAAAGGCCACAAATTCGTGAATTAGTCTGGTTTTTCCATTGGTGTCTTAATTAGAGACAAGTTAGTGGATGGGTTGGAAGGAGAGTGACGGAGAATAGGAAGACAAGAAACTTCAAATTCAAGAAATCAAGCTTAGAATTACAATCCATATTTAATATGGAATTTATTGGGGGAAATTATAAAGTATTTGCTAGTCTTCTTTAGTTTAATTCGTGCGCCTAGCTAAATAAATAAACTTTCCAGCTTTGTTGGAAAATCTATTCAGATCTGTTTAGGCTTTATTTTTAGTTTTAAATCTTATTTTGGGTCTTTGTTGGTTTAGGAAGAATTTATTCATTTTTAGTTTATTTTAGGAGTTCAAAATAGTTTTGAAGTTCTTTACTTGAAAGACTAGGAGTTGTTTGAGTCTACATATACTTCGTATTGTAATGCTTTTAATTAAGTTTCGTTATTGAATAAAAAATCAGCAATTATGCTATTTCGAGTTATGTGATGCAATTTAACTTTAGGTGTGATGCCATGATATCTTGAGTGTAATGTCTAAGAAAGTTAGGTGTGAAGCTTGAGCTATTTTCTTTTGTTTTCTATTAACTTTACTGTTCATTCTTTTTAATATTCATTGGTATTGTTTACATACCAAAACAGCCCCATAATTTTCTATTATTGCTAAACTTCGCTCCCAAAATCCATCCTTTTACAAACCCTAACCTCCCACCAATAGGTTCTACCCATCTCAACTTTCATATAAACCTAAAATTCACCCTTTTATAACCTACCCTCAACCTGACCTGCGTTAGACAGGGTTGACTGGTTTAGTATAATTGTATAACTGAAGTGAGGAATCTGAAAGGAGAAGTTGCGGGTGAATGTTTTACTGGTTGAATGAAGTGAGTAACATCAATATGGAAGAAGGATATGGATTTTTGTAGAAAATGATAGTCATAAAACTATAGCTTGCCTGTCACAGATATCAAATAGCTTTGGGCATGCTAGGCTAATGATGCTTCATTGCAGCTTTTATCCAAGGGAAAAGCTGAAGATATTCATGAAATAGGCTTTTCATTCCTGGCCTTGTTGAAACTATTATGATGATGATGTTGCTGCGTAGAATGGATGTGAAATTACATTGTAAAGAAGCATGCTAGTTTTTAGAGGTAATCAGTTAGAAAAAAGGACTGTTTGACGCATGAGAACTATTAGAAAGTGTTTGAGAATGGCAAAAGATGGAACAGACATTGACTTGGAACCAAAGTTTGTAAAAATATAAAGGATTTCAAATCCACTTACAAATTAATTTGTTGTGAGGAATGAAACATTACCCTTTTTTTCTTTCAGAAGGACAGAGAAAGATGTGACTTTGTGTGTTATTAGCAATTCTGTTTTCTTAACCCCACACATGCATGGACAGCTATGTGGATGATCACTTTATGCACATGATGACCATGATATATCAACATAAAAGGCAATGCCTCCAGTCCAGCATTGGGAAGTTTGATAGCCATCGGTCAGCAATATCAAAGCTGGGGCTTCAAACTGAAGTACTAAAATTTAAGTAAAAAAAAAAAAAAAAAGAAGTTTATTGGGGAATTTTCAGTTGGGTGATCATAAGTTAAGAGAATGGGGGATAGACAAATAATAATAATAATAATAACATGCAAGATTTTTTAATTCCTTGTGACATATTTGTCTTAAATAATTTTTTGTCTAGTTTTTGAAATCTGTCATTTTTTGCTATAACGAATTTGACATCAGGCAGATTTATCTAAATAATTTTGAACTGCTTTAATAGTGGATCTGATGATTGAAATGTTGACATATTTGTGTTGTCCTTTGCAGGCATTTGCAAGGATTGAAAACCATTACTTTGTGAACAAGGGCTTTTTTCCTTCAGATTCTTTCCTATTAGACAATGTTGATAAAATAAGGCATATAAAAACTATAATTGTACAGGTAAGTTGCCTTTAGATGGTTGTTTATATTCTCTCTTCTTATTTTGAGAACAGAGTGCTATAGTTGGACGAATTAATTTAGTAATTAACCCACCATATACTAAGGAGAGGCCTAATATGATCAAAGTATTGTGTTTATATTTTTCATATCATCTGTTTGAGTAGCTGCACTTTTTGGTGGCCTATTACCGGGCACTCTTTGGAATTGCCTTGCTGGGGGATTGCTGCCTGATAAATGGTTACAGTCCTTTGACCTCTGATAATATGATCACTTGTTGAAATTTGCCCATATTGTCAAAATATATGATTTTTTATTTTTTTTATTTTTTTTTGCGGTTATCCATCTATTATCAGTACGCACTAAAAAAACCTCTCAACGAGTGAAATATTGCTGCTAAAGCTGTTGTCAACAGTTAACAGTATTCCCTGTGCAGCATGAGGGGGTGGCAATTAAAATTTGCCTCAATCAGATGATTTATTTATTGAATTTTTTTGCAGGGAAGATATGATGTGTGTTGTCCTATGATGTCTGCTTGGGATCTTCACAAGGCATGGCCTGAGGCAGATTTTAAGGTAGAGTTTCTGCAAGCTGTAGTGCCTTTTTTTTTGTGTGTATACAGATGCATGCTGTAATACCTTACTCAAGATAATATGGCATAAAAAAAAAAGTAAAAAAGGAAAATGCAAGCTTGAGACATTGTTGTGAAGCATTTGTCTTGCTCAGTACTGAGTTTTACTGTGCCCTCCACAATATATTTATTCTTTGGGCATGTTTTGGTTATGTTCATCTTCTGATGTAGATTTACAATTTTGTTTTTCCAATGAAGTGTTCACATGCAGATTTTTAACTATCTTGGAGAGTTCTATGTACTCCTATCCAATGAAATTGTTATTAGTACATAATAACTCAACATTGTATATTACCTTATTCGTATAACCTTCCAAGTGCTTATATTATATGGTTGCTGGTCCTAAGCTTCTTTTCTGAATTCATCCAATTAAGGGCATAAGAATCCCTCCCGTTGATTTTTTGTTCATTTAAAATGTTTGTCAATCTTTAACTTATCTAACTGTGACTAAGTAAGTTTATTATTGGCTAGTCAATGCCATTCTTTGAATTCTTAAACTTAATTTCAGTCTGTACTCTAGATATGCATCTGCTATTTCTGTCAATGGTCTTTTCATAGCTTGAACTGTGAAATAGGCAACTAGATAAAGTAAAAAAGGATCATGGCTTGTGTTAAGATTAAATTGAGATCTAAGTACTGGGATCGTCCCTTGTTTACAAGGAAATGATCTCATCTTGGTTGATTGTTGATGTGTATGGCGCTGCGCTTATCTCTGCATGAGTGATTTTGTTTGGTGTTTAGTAGATATGACTATATGAAGACTTCATGTTTTCATTTTTCCTGTTGGATAAATTACCGAGCGAGACTGCTTTGGACAGGTGGTTCCAGATGCAGGACATTCTGCTAATGAACCTGGAATAGCTGCTGAACTTGTGGCTGGAAACGAGAAGCTCAAAAACATTATAAAGAATGGATGCTGAAAGGAGGCGTATCAAGCTGTCAACGCTACTCCGGGGCATGGCTTCGCTATTCACAGGGAAATTAGTTGGATAAATTTGTAGTTGAACAAAATATAACTCTGTTAAATATCTGTATTATTGTGTTATTTGGCGCAGTCCCTTCCTTCAATGGAAGCCTGAATTTTCTTATTTGTTTTGAAGGCTTCAAGGACAATAATTTGAAGCAAAAATTTTTGGGGACAAACTATGAAGTTATATGGCAATGATGAAGTGTGGAATCAGTTATACTAGATAATTGCGTTTGCTCTTATTTTATTTAACTTTGTCAAAGTGTCGTGTTGGAAATTTTGATATATTTTTTTGTTAATTAAATTATTGAATATATTAACTGTGAAAAGATTATATATGCAAATGAATTGTAAATATATCATTACCCATCTAATCTAATGTTACAAAAACAAATCTGATTGTTGTGTTTGCTATTATTTTATACCCATAATGAAATCTTTATATATATTTTTATTTATATGGATGAATAAATTTACAAGTTTGAATTTTAATAAACAACAATATTTTCTTTTTAATTCCTTTTCCTATTTTCATATGTATAGCAAAAGGTATTACTTCTCTTTTTCCATCAAAATTCAATGCCAAATACAATATTTCAAATTTGTACCATATTTTTCGTTAGGACTATAAAAAAAAAAAAAAAAAAAAAAAAAAAATCCTCAAAACGATTAATTCATCCAAATTAAATCAAAAATTATGATTTACAAATATATAAAATTGGTGGTCAAGGTTAAAAATAAAAATAAAATCGAATTTTAAACCATTATAATCTGAAATATTAAATATATAAAAAATATTATAAATTATTAAATTATAATAGTATAAAAAATTATTAATTGAATAATTCATAAAAATATTTAATAATATTTCAAGAGATAATTTCATAGTAATTTCATTTAATAATATTTATATTTATTATAATATTTCATTATTTTTTTCATTTTATTTTAGTGGGTATAATTTTAGTTTAAATAGAACTAACATTCATTTCTAATAATTAGCTCCAAGAATAATTAAAGTTATGGTTTTTTACTTTTTAATCACTAAACGAAAAAATTTTACAAATGTGTCACTAAATTTTTAAAATATTTTCATCGAAATGTCACTGCCGAAATCGTAGCAAATTTTGCTGATATAAAATGACAAGTCACCATCGGAATTTGACCCGCTTGCCCTGTCATAGCCATATCAAAATGCTGAGCCAGCGTGTCCATGTCAGCAGCCCATTTCAATGGGTGTGGGGCCCAATTCTGCAGATTAGCAATTATCCGGCCTCTTCAAAACATTTAAATGATAAAATTAACTGAACTAGGAACAAACCCACATCTCCATATCGGTATATCCAGTAAAGTATCAAAAGCAAATTACTGATGAACTCAAGCGAGCAATCAAAAGAAAAATCATCCCAAACAAATTCAATAAGATCACCAAACCTGTACATATTTGATAGATTCACAGCTCATAATCTGCTGAATCTCTTCTTATAAACAAGCAAAACCTCGCCGATCACTCTCGGTTCCATATCGCATTACTGCACCGAATGAACTGGAACCAAAAATAAATTGGTTGCAACCTTTACCCATTAATCCATCTCTGTAAAATCTTTCTCTGCAGAACTTATTATTTACCCATTAATCTATTTGCTTCATAGAACCAAAAATCGTCATCTAAAACATGCAAACAAAAGCACAAATCCAAAATCGCAAAAACCCAACAAAATGAGGTAAAAATCACCTGTAAAGAACTAGGGAAACTTATTCCAGCCACATCATTCCATTTAACAACAGGCTTTTCCCTAATAATTGCAGACTTCAATCCAGATCAATTTAGCCTGCTCCGGATCCTCACCATCTTCTCCATCTTTAGGCTTAAGTTTTGGGGTGCGTAGCAACAGCAGCATCACCATTAGAGGCAGGCCCTGGACCACCTTCATCGAGCACAGCTCCGATCTCCTCAGCCCGGCGAAGATACTCTGTAAATTTCTGGGTTATAGCTTCCCCAATTTTAGGGTTCTTCTCATACTTCAAGTGGGTTCTTCTCATAGTTCCCAGCATTATCTTCTTGCACGGCTTGTCTCACGTACTCTGTAGATTGCTCCTTGAAATTGCTGTTAATGTTCACTCTCTCAAGGCTCTTGATCAATCAACAGAAGATCGCATGTGAATAAATTTTGGAGGATTTATTAGATGAAAAGGGAAAGAAGAAGAAATTATAAACCCTAAAATTTTCTGTTTTGATTGATCGATTCATTGAATAAGAATTTATTATGGTATTCAAAAGTTGAGATCTTTAAGAAATTGTTTGGATTAAAAGAAAAGGAAAAATGAAAGGAAGAGAAAGGGAGAGATACAAAATTGAAAATTTTGTTTTAAATTACACTTATTACCCTGAACTTATTTTTTTAATTCATTGTTACCTCTTAATTTTAATTTATGGTATAAAAAAATTTTAATTTCGATTTAATTTTAACTGTTATCTCTTTAAATATTTTTTGTCAATTTAAGAAATAAAAATTTAACTGACTTACATTTATTATTTTTTAATTTTATTTCACTCTTTCTAATATTCCACCTCAATCAACCCACTATCCATCAAATAATTTTATCATCAAACCCATCTTCTTCTTGTCCTCCATCATCTTCTCCAATAATTTTCTACTCTTATCTTCTCCTTTCTTTAATTAATTTTTTCATTTTCATGATTTTTTCAATAAATCATTATCAATAATGTTTTTAAACAATTAAAATGTTCAAAATTGGATAAAAATGAACAGATCTACTCATTCAAGAAAACATGTATTCAATCAACACAATAGAGATGGAAGAGAAAAATTGAAGAGAAATTTCACCCACCTTCACCAAACTTTCATGCATTTAGATTAACGACATTCTCTCTCCTCCAATACCCACTTCACCGATAATCTATCACGATCTCTATGATAATTGTCTTCTTTTCTTACGCAGCTCTCCCAGTACCACCACATCATCCTTCACTTTCAAGGTTTGTTGTAATTTTAGTTAATTTAATGCTAATTTTTTTTTTCTGAGTTTGTTGATTTTTGAAATCCATTAATTGACTTTTATATTCACCAACTTCTGCATAATTTATTCTGGCTTTTCAAGATTTTAATTTTTTAAAAGTGTTTTTGTTTTGATAAAAAAGAAAGGAGTTTTCTCTTTCTCAGATTTTAGCTGATATGAACATAAATACATTGTAATAAGACGAAAAAAATAAGAAAATGATGGAAAAAATATGAAGTCTTTCCATAACATTTATGGAAGGGAAAATTCGTTTCATATTATTGTTGTTGTTTCTGTGACAAAAAAGAAAGAGATAGAAATACAAATAGAGAGTAGGAATCAATGGAAGTGAGATAGTTTGGTTTCTCAACAATAAAGCTAATAAATTGCAGATCTGGTGTTGTTTGACTTGAAGGAAAATGAAAGAAAATTATGGAAGAATATATTGAAGAAGAAGAAGACCAAGAAAAGAAGGGAAAGAGAAAAAGCGTGAGAGGGTTTAGTGAGGGTAGGTAGAAGTATGATGTGACGCTTAAAAAAACGTGAAATATTATTAATAAATTGACACATCAAATTTTCGTCTCTTAAACTGAGGGAAAATGTTCAAAAGGACAACAGTTGCAATCAAATCGAAGTTGTAGGATTTTTGCGCGACAAATCGAAATTTAAAGATAACGATAAATTAAAAGATAAGTTCAGGGACAATGGATGTAATTTAACGAAAATTTTGAACTAAGAAGCCATGTCAAAATAAGCAAGCTCATGAAGAGAAAGAGGAAAGTTCACATAGTGTCACGGGCTAGGATTTACCAATCCTAAATCCCTATGCGGCACCTAGACTTTCACTCGTCTAGGCCAGCCTTCCTTCGAATGTCAAGTAACATGCCAACAATTAATACCAACAAAGGGACTTATCCGAGTAGGGCCAACCTACTAGCCAATTGAAGAAGCCGTATGGCATAATCTCCTCTATATCGTAACCTCTGGCCAAGGAGATATGCGTACTATAGGCCTCCTGCCTTATAGTGTTCATAGAGCTCCTTCCCTATAAAGACAACGTACTTCTCTTTTCTAAGTACGAAGCTCGGCTCCTAGTTCACACTAGGGTAGCTCACTTAAATCACAGCTCAATGGTCGACAACTGGGCTCGGGGATGGTGGAGAGCTTACACCATAATACCCCCACCTATATATGCAATATCAGCAACCTTGGCTGTGCGAGCAGGAGAAACTCCTAGGTACGAGGAGGAGAATCCCCCATAACTTGTTCAATATAACTCGAAATGACTCCAAATATGATATGTCACCATTATAAGGTATATAAAAGCCTTCCATAAGATATTAGACCAAATGCATGGGCAGATTATGAGAATTGGCTAAACCCTCCTGCCATTGAGTCAGTTTGCACAGCCAACTGGCTAATTCTACTTGCACTATCGAAACTCTTCATATTCATCAACTTGACATTCAAATCATATTTATATTACAATTATACCCTTGTGGGGCTCCATCGTTATATTCTCCACCATTTCAACAATCGACAACCTCATCGATTAACTTCAAAGAGTGTGTATTGTGAATTTGTTTCTTGAGATGTCTACCTGGAGATTCTTCTTCTTAACTTTTGGTTCACCACTTTGCTCCATGCCAGATACCCCTCGCAAAACATTAGAACAACAAAACAACAATAGCAGTAAAATATTCATTAAAGATATTAGAATTAAAAAAATTTAATTTTAGCATAGAGAAGTTGCACCTTTTCCTAATCACATTAAACTTTCTGCTTTCGAAGACACTCGGATGTCTACCAGGATGTCTGACCCACCCAGTATCATGGCATTCTTGTAATAATACTCCTCTCAGATTTTTCGCTTTTAATACATATAATCATTGCTTGTTTGTCACGAGAAGTCTATATTTCAACCAAAACTGTCTTGTTTTTTCCATCCTTAATCAGATTCATAAGTGCCACTGCCTGTGGGTCTTTGTTTAAGTTGTCCCAAATCTGACTACGCATAAAGGAATACAAATTACTACAAGATAGTGAGCCATCTGCTTTATAACTGCTAATTCTGCTTTTCTACTTAAAGCATTTATCACTCGATTGTGTGCCCCTGGTTTGTACTCAAAGTGGAAGTCAAATTTCTCCAAATATTCTTGCCAGTGTGCTTGCTTGGGTGTTAACTTGGATTGTGTAAGAAAGCGACTTACTACTGTATTTTCCGTCTTTACTATAAATTTGGATCCTAGAATGTAATGTCTCCATACCCTAAGACAATGGATGACTGCAAGCAGTTCCTGCTCTTGAGCTGTCTATCATCTTTCCGTCTCACTGAATTTTCTGCTTTCAAAAGCAATCGAATGCTTTTCCTGCATCGACAACCCACCTAGAGCAAAATCTGAAGCATCAATATAGATCTTAAAGGGTTTCAACATATCTAGTAAAGCAAGTACTGGATCTGCTATCATCGACTACTTTAAGTTTTCAAAGGACTTCTAACAATCCTCTGTCCACTGCCAACTGTGTCCCTTCTTCAAAAGTTCTGTAAGAGGCCGAATTTTATGTGAATACCTTTGAATGAATCGTCGATAGTAATTTGCCAAACCTAAGAAGGATTGAAGCTCTGTCACACAAGTGTGGATTCTCCACTCTTGGATGGCTCTCACTTTGGCTTGATTCATTATGTAATATTTGCCATTTTGAAGTGTATTTATTAATTTTATATGTTTGGAGAATTTTAAAATTTTAAATGAGAATGTTGAAATAATTTAGAAAATTTTTATTTTGGGTTACAGCAGAATTCAATATTGATCATTTCTTACTCTTAAAGACATAATTTGGTAAAGTGTAAAATATAAAAGTTGTTAATTTATGTCTTAGCTGTAATTCTGTAAAATGGTTTGGTGAAATTTTGTGTGTGTGATGAGTTGTGTCTATTTGAGCAAGGCTGGTCTGGTTGAGAATTTCTGCAGGGATGCAGTGTCTATATGGAATTACTGGGAATGACTGAGGCAGAATTAGCTGAAGTGGTGGGCATGAAAAATGTTTCTTTGTGTGTTGAGATGATGCCTGTTAAATTTTAGAATTTTTGGATAAGTATATCTCAGTGGAGAGTATTTTGTATCAGGGCTGTTCGGTCAGACTTTGAGGCAGGAGTCTGGGTGACTTTTGGAGAGTCACCACTGTCTGAATGTTGATTTGTTTGATGTGAAAATTTGATATGTTGTGTTCCTGCTTCTTGATTGTAAGTGGTAAGAAGAATTGGTAAGTT
>CANXYC013064063.1:0-10602 GCA_948193065.1 Aleurites moluccanus | reverse complement strand
TTTTGTTTAAACGTATGATTTTTATTCATTTTGGAAAAAGATCTAAATTGAAAGTTTAGTAATTAATTATCTTAAAGTTAATTGTAGATTTTCTTTGTATATTTTGAAAACGTATAAATCTAAATGCTACATTAATCCTTTATAATATTGATAAAAAAAAAATTCCCTAAAAAATATAAATAATGTTAATGATCCAAATGCTGTAAACATAATTAATAACCATTCAAATTCAAAATAATAATGATAATAACCTTTCTATGTAAATGCTTGATAAAATAATATGCATAGTGTTTTTTTTTTTTTAATAAAAAGAAATATTTCATTCATAAAAAAAATAATTTATCTTCAGAAAAGTAATTGAAAAAATTACAATCAAAATGAATATAAAATAAGTGTTACCCTTTAAATTTCATTAACCAAATTATTAGAGTAATAATTCAGTCTAACAGTTGTAATTGATACATCAATATAAAATATGTTCCACTTGAAATTGATATCAAGTCATTTGATAAGTCCAATCGTTAAAAACCATACAAAATCTCTTTTCCATATTGAACAAATAAATAAGTTTTTATAAAAAATGACAATTCTAATTTTGATAAATGAAACACATAAAAATAAAATAAATATAAATATAAATAAAAAAATTAGATTTAATATTAAAAATTTATTCAAAATAATAACAAAATATATATATATATATATATATTGCACTATTTTTAAGTAATTAACATTAAATAAATACGAATAAAATAAAAAGAGGAGGAGAAAAAGAAGAAAGAGGGAGATATCAACTAAAGTAAAAGGCTAAATTATTATTTGAATATGCATAGTGTTGTTCTTTATTCAATTGAGATCAAATAATTTTTTTATGAGATAATAAGAATATTTATTTTAGTATAGTTAATAAAGAGACATAAATTAATATAATTTTAAATTTAAGCCTCAATCATCCTATATTTTATAATATTTGCACGGATCTAAATATATGATAATAATAAAAGATAAAAATAACCTTAAACATCCTCCAATATCATAAAGACACATGTCGCTATGGTATTATATTTTTTTATATTAAGATAAGAATAAGGTAAATAAAAAAATAAGATATCATTTTCAACTCTTTCCTCGGTAATTTTTGTATTTTTCTTTTTTAACTTATTGATTTAGCTATCGGAAATTATCAGTTAATTCGCTCCAAGTTTTTTATTGATTCATTTTTTCTATCTACAAGCTTTATTGAATCATCCTCATATCAGAGATTCTGTAAAAATGAAATGAGGAATTCTGCCTCATCAGCTAATGAAGAGGGAAAAAAAGAGAGAGAGAGGAAAAAAAATAGAATTTATCTACACTTTTTTTTCAGTGATTTCACAATAAATATATCGGTGTATGGTTTTCCTGGTACCCTGTGTACCTGTGAAACTAACCATTAGATCAGAACTTGTGAAATCCTAAAGGTATATATATATATTATTAACCATAGTTAACTTTGGCCCACATGTAGTTTTTTTTTTTTGGTTGATTTTTATAGACTTAATTAAGGTTCAAAAGTTCACTGGTACACGGTACAATAATAGTACCAACGAACAAGCCCTCGTTTAAGGTATCGCGTGTAAACTAACCAACTAGTCAGGATATAACAATAAATGTATCGCTAGTAAATGTTTTGTTAGATTCAACATCGGTTCTGGTAATTATTAGTTAGGATAGTATATGTTTTGTTAGATTTAACTCACAGTGGTACCCATAAATTACTAGTTAGAATAGTAAATATTTTGTTAGATCTAACATCAGTAGTGATAAAAATTATTAATTGAAATTGAAATATATTCTTATTATTTACATAAAAATGAATTATATGAATATATTTATATATATATATATCCATTTCCATGTAAAATTGATTCAGCATACATCATTATTACCACCATAGTTATTCAAACTGAAAGTCCTGCCCAAAAAAAATTTGGGCCTGAACTAACTCACATTGTCCTACTACCCAACGAATCTTCCGCATGCACTTGCTAAGAACCCGTTAATTCATGTTTGAAAATAGTATTTTTACTAATCCAAACCGTGAATATCTTTATATCATATCTCTTATTTTCTTTGTAAGTCACATAATCATCACTTTTTATATGTAATATTATTTTTTTTATATATAATATTACGTATAAAAAATAATATGATAAATAAGATGAGACAAATAATAAAATATAAAATCCATATTAATATTTTCTCTATTATTTTATTTTAAAGAGATTAGAAATTTTGTTTTCATTCTTCTTGTGATATTCTTCTTTGTTTAGGAATAAAACTAATCAAAATTAATCCTTTGTAGAGATAATAATTAATTAACTGAATTTGAATTTAGCATAAACAATTTCATATTCTAAATGGATAAACTCATTTATTATACATCATAAAATAAGATATAAATTGGTTGATACACATATGACAATATAATTCATTTAGTTAATCACATTTATGTATGGATATATAATATATGATCTATATCAATCTAATGGAAATTATTTAATTTATATTATAAAATAATTTAAAAATAAAACTAACCAAAATTAATTCTTCGTAATAGTGGCCTCATTATGGGGGGGACATGCATCTAATTAATAAATCATTGGGATATATTCAATTAAGGGCGCAAAATTTTAAAATTCATGGAAAATAATCTCTTTTGCAATATTAAAAAATAAAATAGAAATTTTTTCCTTTAAAAAGTCACAATTAAGAAAAAAGAAAAAAGAAAATTATCAAAATGGCTATACTAGATATGCATGCATCCTTACTCTCTGTCATGCTTAAGTCTACAGTTGATAATAAATAGTAAAAGGAGAAAGAAACTTAAATAGTAGTAGAGAAAAATATCTAACTTACCTTTACATACTTCCATTTTATTAAAGTAATTAGTGCATGTTTCTTTTCACGTTTCAAAATCGAAGTCACGTAATCAATATTAGAAAATAAAAAAACATAAATTTTTTAAAATTTATAATAAGTCTAATAACTCATTAAAAGATAAAACTGTAATATAACAATTATAATTATCATGAAATTAGGGCTATGAGCTCACCTGTTAAATAAAATCTAAACCCAAATCAAATCAATGCATATCAAAACTACCACATTCATCATTTCATTATCATTACATAAAAATAATTATACTCAACAAGTTGCCCATTAAATAAGGAAGTCCAACTATTCTCACATTAAATAACTCAAACTTTCAATGAATAAACTAGAGACGATGAATTCAACAAAATAATCATGTGGAGCTCTAAATTAATCACTATAATTATAAAATTAATACTTAACTAAATTAAACAAAATATTTAACTGTTGAGTAATAGAAGACATGGCACACATCTCAATGTTGTGGATAATATCTACCAATTTATATCCTAGTGCAACCTAATGAATCTACTATGAAGAATGCTCATGAACCCTATCAAATAAATAAGTAATCACATAATTAAATAAGGATGAGAATTAGTCCACAAGAATAACGCTAAACCTCAATCAGGGAGCTGATCCCCATACATGGCTCTCTAATTCTAAATACTGTCTCTTATGTCCAAACATAGAGTCCTAACCATTTATGGACTAAATCAGGCAGCACTGTGCGATGAGTAAGCCCCCAAACCGTTATACACCAATCATACTATTGGACCTCATTGTGTTTGATGTTGATTTTGATGATAACAAAACATATCAATGTATTAATTATGTTAATAATTTTATTTGAGTTGGTTAAGGCATGAGATATAATGACTATTGCTAAATTATAGGATTAACACATTGAAAGACTTCAATGGCAAAGTCCAATGTGTAGCCATAAAGTGCATATGCTAAGGGGGAGCATGCTTTGAAGAAATGAATAAAACAATTTATCAGAATTCAAGTTGCAGGAATTTTAGAAGTAGCGGACACTATGAAAAAGTCGCATTCGAGACACAGGAGTCGCAAGCACGAATGTGTCTGTCGTGGGCATTAATAAGAAGTCTAGAAGTCCAAGTCTAAAACAAGGCAATATTCACGGGCGCGAATATTCAATCATTGACGCTATCAAAGTACTTCGCAACTGTTACCATGGTGTCACAGACGTGAGTAAGAAGACCAAAGTGGACAGAAGTTCAGAAGTGAAAGTCGCAGCCGTGACTGGAAAGTAGCAAGCGCTACTAAGAAGATCTTAGAGAGACAATAGCTTCAGTCCTCAGTTGAATAGTATTTGTAGGCGCGACTCAAGGCAGTCACGGCCACCATCAGTAAGTCACGGGAGCGAATTGACAAAAATGGACAAAAAATCTAACTGTTGAAAAACAAGTACAAGTGTATTTAAAATGGGAAAGCAACTCTATTTGAGTTGGAATTATAATACAAGTTCTTGGGATGTTCCTAAGATGAACAACAGCTATTGAGTTTGCACAAGTGAAAAACGAATCTCCAACTTCATTTTATTAGTTAGATCATTTATTTGTAAAATTCATTAAGGTGAGTCTATTAGGAAGTTGGGTAGTTGTTCTTCTTCTCTTTCTCAATATTTCTTTGGATTGTTAAGTGAGATTAGAAAGAGAAAGGAAATTATTTATGAGCTTTCATTGCTCATCTTGAAATTAATTGTAAAGGGTTTGAGCGTGAGTATTGTGAAAACACTTGTAAAGATTTGAGAGAGAACCTTATGAAAACACTTGTAAAGGTTAAGTGTGAGTCTGTGAAAATACTTTATAAGATTTGAGTGTGAGTCTAAATATTTGGATTTGATCTTGTATCTGCAAAAAGATCGAGTGAAATACTCAAGTGTGATCTTGAAAAGTTGATGTAGGCAAGGAGTTGGCCGAACCACTATAAATCTTGTGTTTAATTTTCTCTTTCCTATACTTATAATACATTATTGTTTTATGATTACTTTTCTCATTCATCCATGTATAAACATTAGAAGTTGAATTGGTTTATTTCATTGTCTATTTTTTCTGCTATTTTATTTTGTAATTAGATTTTAAATTTGTCTATCAACTAATTCACCTCCTTCTTAGTTGCCAAAAGGACTTTCACAAAGCTCATCAATTATTATACTCATCATATCATTATCATAATTGTATCCTAAGTGGTATTGTATTATCCTAATCCCATCTAGTACCCACAAATAATATGCAACACAAATTATAATGAAGCAAACACATGTCAAAATACTGAGTAAAGAAGCATGAAAAGCAAAAATATATATTGAAAAGTATCATCCATACTGCGTCGACAATCCAACAAGTACCCTTGATTGAACAATGTAAAATTTATAGCAGAAAAAGCATGAAACACCTAAATAACTCTGATTATTTTACCAAAATTTTGACATAATCTCCCCTAAGACTAAAACATTTCCCCAACGGAAACAAGAGAAATAAACACTTCTAAATAATTACATCATTATCTCAATGACCCCTCATAGGTCTTCAATAACAATATAGACAATCATATTTATACTAAATATTGGACCGTACTCGAAAATTGCTTATGTATCTCCCTTACTACCTAGATTTAGACATTCTAATAGTGAAAAATCAGGTTGATGCAGCTCTTAATATATATAAATATATTCCTTTATTATGTTCTATTTCTTAAATCTCATAAAAGTTCAGCAACATCTCTTCCAATCACATAATTTCATCAATTATCTCACACAAATATATACATTGAAGCCTCAACATTCAAATCTATCAAAAATCTATTTAATTATTCATATAAATTTTTTTGTCTTTTATTCATACAATTGAATTTACTAGTGATTAATTAATTTAAAACATTCACAATCCATCAAACAAACACATAATTTAATTAATCATCATACAATATTTCACGTTTAACTTTATAAAATTTCAACAATTTAAAAGACCGATATCCTAATATACCATATAATAATTTAATTTCAAAGATTTACCTTTGAATTATTTGTGTATCAAAAATTCCGCATATTTTTTTGAAACTACTGGACCTAGAGGTCACAGAGCCGCCGAAGTAAAAAATCATGCCATCACACTCGTCTTGATGATAGGAGCTTGAATATACCCCCCACTCGCAGTCGATCGCTGGGAAAAAGGCTAAACAATTTCAATTTCCACGGTCTCTGTTCTATACTTCCTGCGAGTTTCAGGGGGAAAAATAGGTATCAAACGAAAGCAATGGGTAAGAGAGTTCTGTTGATACCCATATCACCAGAAAAAAAGCTCCAAAACGACCAAATTTTTCAATTGAATTTTTCGGTGACCGAAAAACGTGAAACAACGCGTTTGACATTGACAAAGTTCCATTCGTGTCGCTGCCTTCTCCACGGGACTCATTGAGAAGCCCTGAGCCCAATGGTGATAACGGTGTTGTCCACCGCTGGCCGGAGCATGGGCTTTTCTAGTATAGTCTCTCTCTCTGAATTTTCTTTCTATCTCCCCGATTCCCCCTCTCTTTTCTTTATATATATATATATATATATATATGGAGGTGACTTGGTGGTAAGACACTTTGTCCCTCCCCCAAAATCCTAGGTTGAAATTTCCATAAACTCAACTCATATATTTTTATACTATTTTATCTTACTTTATTATTATTATTATTATTATTATTATTATTATACACTTAAAAATAAATATTTCTTAAAAGAATTATACTTTCTTACAAATAATATTTTAAAAATATTTAAAATTCGGGATGTTATATTTCTCATCTTCCAGCCATATTTATTCATTTAGTACAACCCTTTATGTTTTGAAACTACTAGTCATTATTATCAACTACTTTTCTATGTTCACATTATTTCCATAACATGGAGCAAAGTGATTGTTGAATTAAGACGGGAGTATCGAAGTTTCACACATTTTTTGAGTAGCCAACTACTATTCTAATTGGTTAGCTAATAATACTTTAAAAAGGGAGTGTTGTTAATGGTAACTTTCTAAAAAATTATTGTAACTACTTGTACAAAACATGTTACGATTCGATTCTATTGGGCATGTGACCGGCACTAGAAAACGGGAAAGCATAAGACTTTTAGAATCCGTAGTAAGCCTGTCAAATGTAGCCTTAATAATTTAATATTATTACTTAATCACTCAAGACCGACATCATGCACTTAACATCATCAACTAAAGATTTATGCTCCATGAGTAATAATAGAATTGCGACCATAATTCTAACACTATCATAACAATGTGGAGCTCTAGAAATTTTAATACAATAAATATGAATTAATTACATAATAAAATGAAATAATTCTATTGCTTGAGGAATAGAATGCAGTAATACTCAACTTAAAAACTTAATATTTGTGAGCTCAACCCGGAACCTGAAAAAAAATATTTGAATAAGGGTGAGCGTTCGACTCAATGAGCTGATATATATTAATTTAACATGCAGGTCATTTATTATTCTATATGAAGTACAATATTACACATAATCATTTAGAAATATACATAACATCCATGATGAAAAATGTCTGTGGTATCTAACCTCATATATGTTTTTGTTTATCGTAAATGGGGAGCCGACCCCCTTCTCTTAGCTCTCTTAAAATCCAACTATGGGGTTATGATGGGATCAACTCAAATCAGGTATCCATATACTCTCTTATCTATATCCAGGTGCCACGGTGAGATAAACTCAAACCAGACAATTCCTGTGATAACATCATCATCATATCATATCATGTTATATAGTTAATGTTTTTTTATGTTAGTATAGATGGATTACATATCATCCTATTTTTCATCGCAACCACATACATACATATCATCAACATCATATAATATGACATAAATATACATCATACTTCTAAATCTAATGCAATAATGATAGCTTAAATATATATATATTCTCATTCATATAATGCTTACATCATCATCATATCTAATCATATTACATCGTTAATATTTTCTGTGTTAGTACAGTTGGATTCGACATCATCCTATTTTTTATCGCAACCATATACATACATATCATCAACATCATATAATATGACACAAAAATACATCATGCTTCTAAATCTAATGCAATAGTGATAGTTTAAATACATATATATTCTCTTTCATACAATGCTTACATGTGATGCATAGATGCAAAATTAAATTAAAATATATCAACTAACAAATTTGACGACCATTAAACCGGTTGACTCTCTCAGAGCGCTATTTGATTGACAACAAGGAATACATCTGAAATACATGAACCACATACGAGATTTATTAGAATAATATACAAATTCTGACTCTTTAATAAAAATGAATTTCAAGAATTTACTAAAATTTCGGCAGAACCTCTCTAAAACTGGACATAATCTCCTGAAATAAAAATGATAACGTTTCTAATAAATATCTCATAATTTGACATTCAACACTATCAATCAATTGACCACTCTTGGATCTCCAACTCAACAATAAATATTTATAATTAATTTTGCATATTTAAATAATTAATTACTTATGGTAATTAAATAAATATTGCAACTCAATTTCAATATTTAATTCATCAACACCGATGCACCAGAGATAACAATAATCGCGAATAACCTATTTACCGATTCTTAATTTACTATATAGCTACCACTTCTCTAATAGCAATATCCAATTAATTCAATTATCTTAATTTTCAATAAAATATTCCACTAATTAAAATAATTATTCACTAAGTCCCAATAAATAATCACACTAAAATTTAATATTTTACATCTAATTATCTTAAAATATTTTTAATAATGCTACCATCAAATATTTTGTCTCAATAATCCATTTATCAAACTTTAGTAGTTTATCTTAATTTAATCTCTTTTATAGACTTAATTTAATTACTTACTTTATTAAATTTCTCCACAATAATTTAACTTCCTAGAACCTAAATTCCATAAATATCGTCCACATAATTTCTATAATAATTTCAAATTAATATAATAAATTTATCTTAATTCTTACATTTCATAAAAATACAGTTATTGATAATTAACTGTTCGAAAATTCTAAAACGAACGCCAAACTTAATATTTTTCTATAATTGTCATCCAAATAATTTCTATAATAACTCCAAAATAATATAACAAGTTTACTTTAATTTTTTCATCTAATAAAAATACTGTTATCAAATTTTAACTGCCTAAATTCTCCAATACCTATATAAATATTCAATCATTTTCATAAATTTATCTTCAAATATTCTCCAAATAATTAATAAATAATTTTATAATAAATTTAAATATATTTACTCAAAATTTAAAGAAAATCTATGTGTGTCCAGATTTTTTCAGTCCCGACTTCGATATCCGATTGAAGAAAATTGGTGCCATTGAAAAACTCATGAAGAGAGGAGTTCAAAAAAATTAGAGTCACTGGAATTGGCCGAAATCCGCCATTAAAGGTCCGATAATTTCATTTTTCGATCTTCTTTTTCGGCGAACTTCAGTTGGCAAATTGGGTATTAAAAGAAAACTGGAATCAGGAAAAAAAATTATAGAAACAAAAATTACTCAATTTGAAGTTCAAATGAGAGAGTTATGTCTAATTGAAATTTTTGACCAACATAATCATAAGAGTTATTTTGAACAGAAATAACTCCTTACTTGGTGCTCAAAATTGAGCAAAATTGGTGCCTATAAGCTTTTCTCATGGCAGACTATATGGTGGTATAGAAGGTGTTGACCATCTCCCTTCGGCTTGGCTAAAAATGGCGTCGGAAAGTCAACCACTGACCCTCTCCTCCTCTTCTTCTTCTTCTTCTTCCCATTTCTAGTAAATTTTAATTTGCCGGCAGCCAATCTAAGGCTGACATATTGCAGTCTCTGATTGACCCTATTATTTATTTATTTATTTTTTAAAATTTATAGAAATTTCATTTTAAATTCAAAAATTATAAATAAATAGTCAATAAATTTCTTATAAAATATACTTCATTTTAACATACTTAAACTTAAAAAATAATATTTTTTTAATTTAATAAAAAATATTTAAATATGAATTTAATTTCTAAAATTCTTAAAATAACAATAATAATAATTAAAATAATTTATTTAACTAAATAACTGAGTATAAAAATTAAATTTTTAAATAACACATAATAATATGACACTAATTAAAATTAAAATTAATTTTTAAAAAATACCTTTCCCTTTTACTTTTAATTATTTATTTCTTTAAAATATAATAAATTTCAAAAATTCTTTTATATTCATAACTTTAATTAAATATTCATAAAATAATTATTATTTATAAATAGAATATAATTTTTAAAAATATCTAAAAAAATATGGATATTACAAAAAAAAATAAAAAAATGTTAACTACTATTTTGAAAATGTGCAACAAGTGTGAATTTATAAACTGTTATTTTTACTAGATTCCGCACTTCTCTTACCTAGTGTATGAAATCCACCTCCTATTATTTATTAGGAAAAATATGCAAATATGATTATATATCATGTATATTTAAAATAACATATTTTTATTTTTTGAAGTATAAAAGTAACTATAATATTATAAAAAAAGACTTTATATATATATATATATATATATATATATATATATATATATATATATATATATATATATATATATATAA
>CANXYC013063988.1:0-12162 GCA_948193065.1 Aleurites moluccanus | reverse complement strand
CCCAAGAAAGACAAATGTGGTATCAAAGCTAAAGGTTTAGCAAACCTGTGATGTTATATGTCAGTGATAGAGTATATACTAAGGAACATAGGAGTTCGTATATCATCTAAGTTAAATGTTATCCTTGTTGTTTGAAATTCTATGAATCTATAGTATGAAAACTCCTCTAGGTTATGTAAATGGTTGCTTATTTAATTATATGCAGAGATATGTCAAGGAGTGTTAATAGGGGGGATATTCCTGATATGGAGAGACAACATAGGGCTGATAGTGGGGAGCCTGAGATAGGCACAAATACTTCTGTTCAGGCAGAGAGAATTAGTCCTGATCCACCTGGATCTAGATAGCATACAGAGGGGAGCAATATTCGTGAAACTGCATTAAGACAGGAAATGCAGGAATTTAGATAGGAAATGCTAAGAAGAAATCAAGAAATGATGCAAATGCTGCAAGCCCACATAGCAGCATGGGCAGCAGCTATGCCACAGCCACCACCACCTATCCAACCAGTTGTACAGCCTGAGATAGCACCAGCACCAGAGAGGATGCCTATTGAACAGAGAAGGGTCAGAAACAGAAGAATCATACCTGATGGTGGTTTCAACATTTCTGAATTCATGAAGCTACAGCTACCCACCTATTCTGGGGAATATGGTACAGACCCCTGTGACTTTATAGAGAGGGTAAACAGAGTTATGAGAAAGCCTCCTTGTTCAGATGCCAGGATCATTGAGCTGGTAGGTTTGTTATTTGTTGGGGATGCATCCATATGGTTTGATGAGCACATAGATGCCAACATTTATGGAAATGATCCAATTACTTAGGATGAATTTAAACAGAA
This sequence comes from Aleurites moluccanus, assembly GCA_948193065.1. Lineage (NCBI taxonomy): Eukaryota > Viridiplantae > Streptophyta > Magnoliopsida > Malpighiales > Euphorbiaceae > Aleurites > Aleurites moluccanus. Next base: position 11,321 of record CANXYC013063988.1, on the reverse strand, counting down.
ACTAATGGATGAGTTCTTACCAGCTGGGATCAGAGATAGGAATATTATGAGGTTTGAACAGCTCAAACAGGGAAACCTTAGTGTGATTAACTATGCCAGAGAATTCAGGAAATTAAATAAGTATGCAAGACAGATAGCTCCTACAGAGGTAGACTTGATTGGCTGTTTCAGAAGAGGCCTGCATGCTTCATTGCACAATATGCTGTTAACTGGATAGTATACCACCTTGGGGCAGATTATAGATGCAACTGCTCAAATGGACACAAAATACAAGGAGGAAAGAACAGAGAGAGACTCCAGGAAGAGGAGCAGAGGGGGAGAGTTCCTTAGGTATAGAGAAGGATCATTCCAACCAGGTATGCTAGGCCTACTCAGAGGCAAATTCAGACCCCTTCAATACAGAGTCAGAGGAGGGATGCTCCTAGGGGAGGCAGAATGAGGCCACTTACCCCGGGAGCTTCTAGAGGGTCCAACAGACTAGTACAGCAGAGTGCAGAGATACCTTTATGTGTACATTGTGGGAAGAGGCATGCTGGTGAATGCAGGGCTAAAGCAGGATCATGTTTTCATTGTGGACAGTTTGGCCATTTTCTGAAGGATTGCCCTATGAGAGCTCCACAGCAGACAGGTTCAGTGGCATCACAGCCTACTGTACAGATGACCAGAGGGGGAGCTAGTAGAGGCAGACCAGTAGGTCAGGGTCAGCCTACAACATAGCCTCCAGCAGGTAGAGGGCAAGGAAGAGTTTTTTCCATAACTCCATAACAGGCCCAGGAACAGCAGGACATAGTAGTAGGTATGGTTCCTATCCATGATATTGAGGCATACAAACTATTTGATTCTGGTGCCACACACTCCTTTGTATCTTATGTGTTTGCTAGGAAAATGGGGATAATTAGGGAACCCTTATTGATGCCTTTAGAGGTAGCCACTCCCTTGGGGGAAATTGTTATAATGGGCCATAGACATAGAAACTGTCCTGTAAGGATAGCTGATAGGGTAATGCTTGCAGACTTGATTGAGTTGCCAGTTTTGGAATTTGATGTTATTTTGGGTTCTTTGAGGTACTGATGGCTTTGGCATTATCCGTACCCTAGGATCGTCATAGTCTAAAGTTAGGCTGTGACACTAACGAACCCCTGAAAAATGATAAACCATTAAAAAGAATGAGATACAATCTCAGTGAGTAGTATATATATCACATTACTTGTTACACAAAAAAAAATCAGAAGGGAAGTAAAAGGTTTAACAATGTAGAATATTGAATAAATAACAATGAAGAATGAAAATAAATGTAGCCATTAGAAATGTACAACAAAATTAGATATGCATAAGGTATATAATCAAGAATCTCGGTTTGGGTTGCAATGCAATATATAAAGGTATCAATAATTGATTCACTTTAATGATAGATTTATAATCACTGTATAAAAGCAGAGGCTACAGTTGGTAGCATGCTTATCACTCAAACAGCTTATCAGACTGTATGGCTGCGAACACCCCTCATAGCTGGGGTCCACTATAAAAGTCTCACTGTGCACAATGCCTGATGAAATTGTTATCCTACTCCATCAAGTGAGTAGGCCTGTCATTTACAATATTAGGTTTGGTTCCAATTCAGGTTCCACATTTACAATATATAGAAGGCTCAATATCAATTTCAATAAATTGAAATGAAGAAATATACATTCATCATAGGATCAAGGTTTGAATCAACAATAAAGCAATAAAAATATTATTGTTATTCAAAGTGGCATTCGACCAAATTTTGGCTTTTCAATTCTAATGGCTATAATTTTGGTTATTATCATATCTAAGATGCTTAAGGTATCAATGTGAAGAATCAAGGGTGTTCATGCCAAAATTCAAAACAATAACAAAGAAATTGGCATATGCACATCATGTCAAATGAAGGGTAAATCAACCAATTAAGCATTTCAATCAATTAGGTTGTCATTTGGTTTCCATAAGTCAACGATATGTTTAAGAATCATAATTGAACAAGGCAATATAACAACATGGAAATTAGGATTTCATAAGGCAATAAACATTGGCAAGTTTAATTAGGTTCCATTTCAAGTAAGATAATATATATACATACTCACCTTTACAACTCTAGCTCCAAAACTTAGCTCCCCTCTCTAACATAAACAAAATGAATGATCCAAAGGCTCTTCTTCTTTATCTTTATTCTTTGAACCTACAAGAGCAATGTGAGGCCTCGCCCTAGCACCGCATCTTGTCCAACTGAATGGAATAGAAAATGCTCATTTTGGGACGATTTTTCACAGATTGAGACAACCCTAGTGCCTTTTATTTTAAAATGATTTTGAATTTTGAAGTTGCCTCCTTAATTTATTTTTGTTGGGAAAATGTAAGGTAAAAACCCTTTTTGACTCCAATTTTATCCCAAAGGAAAAAATGCACTAGTCTTTGAAACCAAAGAGAATTCGGATACTAGATTTTCGGTTGAACTTGACTTCTAATTTTAACCTTGATTTAAAACATTTTTTGAATGAACAATTTAAAGAATTATCACGACCCAACCTGGGAGCTGTGACTGTCCTATGGTATGGGTATTGCCTAAGCTACCAGTATCACGAAGAATCCAACTATCTGTATAATATGGCAAGCAATTCATATGATCAACTCAAATATAACTTAATATTTCTATTGAAATTTCGACAACATCTCCTCTAATATGAGACTATACCCCACTGTAGAAAATGCAAACAACACTTCCAATATAACTTTATTATCAACATCCAACTCAACCTCCAATATCAACTCAATATATATATATCAAACCATACACATCCATAGCATGGTTTATATGTAAGACTAAAAGAAATACAAGCACACACATATATGCCTCTACTTAGGTTACAGTACCATGGAATCTCTAATAATATACAAATATTTACATATATTGTTTAAGACTCAACTATTACATGATATAAGTAGCAAAATTCCAAGGCGTGGATAGATAATGCCAATGGAATTCGAGTCTCACTGTGGCCCTGAAAAACAATGACAACTACGGGGGTGAGTATAAAAATACTCAGTGAATCTATATATATAAAAATGCAGTAAATATTCATAATACCATGATCGCTCACAAATGACCTGTAGAAATAATATAAGATGGAAAATATGGGGTTAAACAAGTTTCCATAAGAATATCCAGTGTATGAGTCAACTCTCATATGATATAACAGGATTGGGTCCAATGAAAAATGCAATCGCACTGTAAAAGTACAATCGTGCATAATCCAACGTATGTAAGGGAGATCACTCCTTATAGGTAGAAAATATGACACCCTCCCTAGCAAGGGTCCAATAAATACCAGTGTACACACGGTCGATGAAATTACCCGCTACACCATCGAGGTAGCCCTGTTCTAATACCATATGGGTATGTCTCCATAGAACAATAAAAATAGCATAAATACAACTCATATAGGGGTGGAACAATCCAATATATATCCATAATGAATAATAGAACAAGTTTAGGTCAAGTGGTAAAAATGGCAGTGGGGCCCAATTGCACTGCCGCAATTGGCACTCGCCGTTATAGGTCCGTTTTGGGATTTTTGAGTAGTTTATGGCTAACTATGCTATCAATGGATTCAAGTGGACCATGAGGTACCATTTTAAAGCTTAAGCAAAAACTAGATTATTGGGCCAAGTGGGGGTTCAATTGGCTATTTAGGTTTTATCTTATAGCTAGTCAAAGTTTAGGTCAATTTAAGTCATCTCAGTAGGCTTATTTAGGGGTAAAAATGCACTGTAGGTACTTTAAGATATCAAGTGTTGGTTTATCATTCCAAATGATATTTTATATGATATATGATGCAAATCATGCATGATTATATATATAAACTCACCTTAAATTCAAAAAGTTCACTTTATCCCCTGACACGCAACCCGTAGGCCCTAACTGGCCCGCCGCTCGACTCTCCAGCTAGAGTACTCGAAGGTTCACCTATTTTCATATGTAACACTTCGATAAGACTTAAAAGCATTACAAAACACATTATTCACATCAAAATATATCAAACATACACAATATACATCACATTACACAATTAACCCTTTTCCATTCCAATTATGCATCAAACACATTTCTATCATCACATTTCACTTATATTTCATATATTCATCACTATTATACCAAGTTAAGAACTTGTGCACACTTAGTTTAACATTTCATTTCATACATACACCTAATTACAAGTATACTTTCCAAGTAACTTATATCAAACATCATTTCCATATCTAAACTTATACATTTGCATTACATACACTATTAATCCATATTCAAACCCTTCCTTCCTAATTGCTTCAACCTAACCCATTAAACCTATAAAATCAACATAGTTCGGCCTTGATGGAATTTCCTCCATTCCTTCATTTTTCAACACCAATCATTCATACAACATAAATACACATTAAATGCATAACATTCAAGCATTCCAACCTATTAAACACCAAAGTACCATCTCATCTTTGAACACCATACCATTCGGCCAACCTAGAAAACCATTCAAATGAATTTATTTCCATCTAATGGCTACTAATTCATCACATACACATCAAATATATCACATTTGAACCAAAACTCCATCAAATAAACACATTTGAATCTTACCTCTTACAAGTTAGGGTTTCCTCCAAGTTTTTGATTTTCTTTCAACCTAAATACATATTTGTTACAAATTAACATCAAAGAACATCTAAAGATCAAAATTGAACCAAAAGAATGGTAAAAACACTCACTTATTCAATAGTTCTTTGAAATCTTCCAAGCTTTGATTTATCACTTTTTTCTTGATTTTTCTTTGATTCTAAGGTTAGAATTGTATTTAGGATGACGGAATTAACTAGTTTGAATCAAGAAATGAAAGAAAATAACTTGGTATCAATGGAAATCAAAGTGGCCGAAACTTGCTTAAGGAAGAAAGAGAAAAGTTGTATGAAAATGGCTAAGGTTGAAGAAGAGGTGGAAAAAATCAAGTTAAATATCAAGTTAATAATCCTATACATTGATTCTATAGTAAAGAATATGCAACCTCGCTTACTAACCATCCAATTCTTGATCTTTCCATCCAATGGTTTGATTTAGGTTAACTTAAAATGGTCACCATACACTTGCATACACTATATAAGCCCATATACCTTAGGAAAAGACTATACTACCCCTAGTTCAAATTTGATCCCTTTTCGATTAACTTTTTCAATAATTATTTTCTATCGGTTTTAATCTTCCAACATTAATTCATATGACTATTACACCTCTATTTTCATGTCTTAATATCTTTTTTTACCATCAAATATAATGTTAATTTCCACTAAAAACTCAAAGGGTGTGAAATGATCATTTTGCCCCTAGTTCACCAAAACCCTAATTTTACCTGATTGCTTCCTAACAGTCTATTAACCTCCGCTAATCATAAAAAAAACATCATAAAATATGCATTCATGTCAAATTCAAGCATAAACAGATAGTAAATCACAACAAGCAAATCAAGTCAAAATTCTCAAGGTTGCTCTTTGTGGTTCAGGTTCTAGGTTTTGACTGAGGTGTTACATTTTACCCCTTATAAATAAATTCGTCCTCGAATTTACTTTAAGGTAATAGGGTAGAATTAAAAACCTAATACATGAAACAGGTGTGGGTACTTGTGTTTCATCTCAGCCTCACTCTCCCACGTACACTCTTCTACACTTCTGCTACGCCAAAGTATTTTAACCATTAGAATGCTTTTATTTCGAAGCTGTCTAATCTGATGATCCACAATCTGTACTGGTACTTCTTTAAATGACAATGCCTCATCAATCTTAATCTCTTGGGATTGAAGAACATAGGATGGATCTGGAACATACTTTCATAGCATAAAAATGTGAAACACCGGATGTACGTGACCCATATTAGGTGGAAGTGCTAGTCTGTATATACATTATCAACTCGATCCAAAATCTCAAATGGTCTAATATATCTTAGGAGAGATTTTCAGAAATACATGATCACCCACTGCAAACTGTCCATCCTTTCTTTTTGGATCTGCATAACTTTTCTGCCTGCTGAAAGCAGTCTTTATCCTTTCCTGTATAATAGGAACCTTCTCAATTGTCTCTCTGATCATATATGGTCCATCTAACTGCTTTTCACCTGGTTCCACCCAACATATAGGTGATCTGCATTTCCTGCCATACAAAGCCTTATATGGTGCCATCCCAATGGTAGAATGGTAGCTATTATTGTAGGCAAACTCTATCAGTGGTAAGAAGCGATTCCCACTACCCTTTAAATCCAAAACACACAACCTCAACATGTCCTCCAATGTCTGAATAGTCCTTTCTGACTGTCCATCTGTCTGAGGATGAAACGCTGTGTTGAAATGCAGTGTAGTACCCAATGCCTTATGAAACTTCTGCCAAAACCTAGAGGTGAATTGAGTACATCTATCAAATATAATCACTAATGGGACACCAGAAAAATACATCCAATAAAAAAATAAGAATCGAATAAACAAAGTAAAAGGAAAACGATGGTTTTTTAACATTTTTGGATTTGAAGCTTTTTTACAGCTTGCCTGCATATCCCGTTGAATGGGAATCAAAACCCACGCAGTTCTTCCTTCTTACGAAGGAGGGTTGATTTTATGCCCAATTTATCATGTTTTGGTTATTTATTTTTATTCTCTATCAAACTAAAGAAAGGTAAAAGATGAATTATTTATTTTGATGCTCTATCAAAATAAGAAAATAAAAAGGAGTTTATGAGTCGGTACCTTTTGTCTTGATCTTTGGGGAGGCGATTGACGAAGTGCTCTTTCGGATCGGAGTTCCACTTTGAGTCAATCGAAGCACGAGGAGATGGTTGAACTGCCTTTTACCTGACAATTCAAAAGGAAATAAAATAAATGGACATAGTAACTTTATGTTAAATAAATTTTGAGGCTCCACACGCCTCATATTTGATCCTTCTTTAGCTCAAAGAGAAACTAAAGAAAATGGGCTCCACACACCCTAAAAAGTTCTTTAAACTCAAAAAGAGCTAAAGAAATAAGAAATAATAGGTATAAGAGGGAGAAGAGAGTGAAATCAAATAGTGAAAACTCAAACTAGATGATTTTCTATGTCTTTGGAAGGTGGGAGGAGGCTTTCTATTTATAATAAAAGCTTGGGTGGTCTTATTTCATCATTTCTCGATGTGGGATTTGGTGAAAAAGTGCAAATTACGGAGCTGCCGCTAGGAAGAAAAAGGAGTGCTGCCGGAGGGGGGTGGCAATGCCACCAGGGCTTTTGGTGGTATAAAGTGTAAAGGAGGGTGGCAACACATAAATGGGTTGGTGGCACCGCCCAAGGGGTGGCGATACTGCCCCTTAAAGAGGGTGGCAATGCCTCCCCTTCAGGGTGGTAGCAAAGGCCCAGACCCTTTCTGATGCTTTTTGAGTCCATTTGTGAATGGCTTAGGCTCCGGTGCTTGTTGCAAGTCTGAGGGGTATAAAAAATCAGTGTTCATAACTGCCCCTTAGCATGGTTGCTTTTCTAGAAAAGTAATCATGATGATAGTGGACACAGGCTACCATGATAAGGTAAAGATATCCTAAGGATATCTTAGGAAGGGTACGAAGAGGTACTCTTAAGGCTGCCCCTAAAAAGGTCAAAAAAGATCCTAAATCTACCTTTAGGATGGTCTGAAAAACTTCTAAGGCTATCCTTAGAAAAGTTTGATGAGATCCTAAAGCTACTCTTAGGATGATATGAAAAGCTTCTAAGGCTACCCTTAGAAAAGTTTTGATAAGATCCTAAAGCTACCCTTAGGATGGTCTGAAAAGCTCCTAAAGCTACCCTTAGGATGGTCTGAAAAGCTTCTAAAGCTACCCTTAGAAAAGTTTGATGAGATCCTAAAGCTACACTTAGGATGATCTAAAAATATCCTAAAGCTAACCTTAGGATGGTCTGAAAAGCTCCTAAAGCTACCCTTATGATGGTTTGAAAAGCTTTTAAGGCTACTCTTAGGGAGGATATTCTTAAATTATGCTAGGTTTAAGATGTGAAATCCAAGGGTGACTCAAGATGGATGATTCTACAAGAGGAACCTAATTTATAATAGGTTTTCAAATAGAGAGGTCTTAACGATTCCTTAGCATAGTTGTTATATGTTGGAGAAGATAAATCCTAAGGATGCCCCAGGATGATTGACTTTAGAAAAGGAGAGGCCTAACTCTGCTCTGGTATAAATCCTAAGGATAATTAACTTTAGAAATGAGAACCCTAACTCTGCTATAGGTCTCAGAATGAGGGATCCTAACTCTATGCTGGGCTAATAAGAATGTTGTGCTAAATATGATATTGGTGTTATGCTAAGCATACAGGGTGAAAATTGACGTTGGTGCTATGTTAAGCATATAGGATGAATGCCTAAGAGTTTTGTCTTCAAGCATTGTTCAGGGTGAAGTCATATGGAAAATAGATTTTTAATTTCAGACATCTTTCATAATGAAATTGGATGGAAAATGGATTTTGATTTCAAACATTTTCAAAAATGAAATCAGATGGAAAATGAATTTTGATTTCAGACATTTTTCAGAATGAAATAGGATGGAAAATAGATTTTGATTTCAAACATTTTTCAGAATGAAATCAGGTGGAAAATAGATTTTGATTTCAAACATTTTTCAGAATGAAATCAGGTGAAAAATATATTTTGATTTTAGAACTTTTCAGAATAAAATCGGGTGGAAAATAGATTTTGATTTAAGACATTTTCAAAATGAAATCGGGTGGAAAATATATTTTGATTTTCAAACATCTTTCAGAATGAAATCAAGTAAAAATAAATTTTGATTTCAGATATTTTTCAAAATGAAATCAGGTGAAAATTGATTTTGATTTTCGAACATCTTTCAGAATGAAATTAGATGGAAAATGGATTTTGATTTTCAAACATCTTTCAGAATGAAATTAGATGGAAAATAGATTTTGATTTTCAAACATCTTTTAGAATGTAATCGGGTGAAAAATAGATTTTGATTTTAGGCATTTTTTAGAATGAAATCAGGTGATTTTGATTTTCAAACATCTTTCGTAATGAAATTAGATGAAAAATGGATTTTGATTTTCAAACATCTTTCAGAATGAAATCAAGTGGAAAATAGATTTTGATTTCGCCAAGGGTTGCTTAGGCTTAAAATAATTTATATTTTGTCAAGGCCTAAAATGATTTTTGGTTTGCCAAGGACTGCTTGGGCTTAAAATAATTTATATCTTTTCAAGTTCAAAATTAAATGAGTGAGACTTTAATGATATGTGACTTTTGAACCTTTGAGTTAAAGGAAATGATGTATGGCTTAAGAGATTTTCCAAAGTCTGAGGAAATAATGCAGTTTTGGATGCCCTAAATCAAAAAGAATTTAATGAGATGCAATGCCTTAACTCTATGTTAGGCACAAAGTGAAAACTTAAAGTAACTTTGGACGATAGATTTTTTTTTTTTTTTTGAAAAAGCAAACCTAATTTCGTTCTGGTTTGGAAAATGCAATTACCCTTGGAGGGTTCAATGAGCTTTGATTAACACTAATCGAGACTCTGAATTTGCATGTGCATCCTATTTCTAATGCATATTTTGACAAATTTAATACCTTGAACTAGTGAAAGGCTAATATGCATTGTAAGGTGACAATTTATGAGAAATGTCAGATTGATGATTGAAATTTTAGTAGGATGCCCCACTTTTTGAAGGAAGGTGACTTGTTCATTTTTTTGGTCTTTGAGAGTGAGATTAAGGGCATTGATCTTGGATCCAAGTTTGCATTAGGTTTGATCAAACAGTGAGATTTTGGCTGATCTAGTATCATAGATTTGAATAGGGTTTGATTTTGGATCAAAGGATAAGTTTAGGACTTGATCTTGGATCAAAGGTTGAGACTATGGTTGATCTTGGATCATGGATTTGAATAGGGTTTGGACTAAGGGTTGCACTTGGGTTCTTATGGAGATGACCATTTTTTTGGATTGTGATTCGAAGAAATGGCCTGTTTTTGAGGAATGATGACTTAGATCACTTTGGTGGTCATTAAAGTTTGAGAGGGAGTTAACAATTTATAAGGTAGTGACCATGGACAGGTGAGGTTTTAAAGCCACATTCAGTTTTGACCTAGTATGTTGGATTGAGGATGATGCCATGCTCAGTATTGGTTCAAAGATTAACTTGGAAGTCTAAGGTCAGGCATGCCTTGTCGGAATGATTTTGGACTTTGAAAGGTCATCTATGTGAGTTGGTCTTGTCGGTTCGATTTTGGACACCTAACGGAAGGCTATATGGATTGGTTTTAATTTAGACCGAAGGATTGGCTTTGAGAGTTTGTCTGCTTGGTTCTTGCCAAAGATGACTTTATTCAATGAGGTTTATGGAAAATGAATATGTGGTTGGCTCTATCTCAGGCTAGAGGATTTTTCATGGGTTTGGACCTTCAAAAAGATAACTTGGCTGCTTAGGCTCATGGACCTTGATTCGTGATCCACTTTGGATTTCATACCTAACCTAACTTTAAAAGGGCAATAGGTTTTAAATTTGGTAATAAGGGCTTGGCTATTCAGATGATCCAAGGATCACTTGAGAATTTCGACTTTGGTTTCACTGATGAAGATTAAAGGAATCTGAACCCTTTTTGCTTAAACCATTGAATTCTTTCTGCTTTTCCCTTTGAGCTTAGACTTGCTTTTGGGAAATATGTTTGATTTTGGGAGGTTTTATGAGTTTGTCTTATGGAAAAGACAAGCAGAGCTATTCCTACTATTTGAGATTGAAAAGATTCTTGGGGCTGACACTTTATCAGTTTAGACTAGTAGGACTGACACAAGGGTCAATGACTTGATTGACACTTTATCGGTTGGATTCTTTGGAACTGACACACGAATCAAATGACTTGAAAGAAAAGTCATTCATCATGAAAAAAAAAGACTCTTTGATTTGATGATTTGGATAATTGACTCAAAGAATGATGATTTTGGATTACTTATCCTTAGATGATGGATTTAATCTACTTAGCTACAGTGACTAGATGTTGACTTTAGAAAACATGCCCCTGATGAGGGATTAGGGTAGTTTAGCCATTTAACTGTTTTGACTAAGAGATATGACGATTGACACAAAAGGACATACCCTTGATGTGGGACAAAGACAACTTAGCCAATTAGCTAAGAGACATGACAGATTAACATCACAATCGTTTGACACCAAGATACTGAAATGACTCTGATGAGGACTTGTTAACAGCTTTTGCTATGATGATTGACTTAGAAAATGATTT
>CANXYC013063856.1:0-12934 GCA_948193065.1 Aleurites moluccanus | reverse complement strand
TATATATATATATATATATATATATATATATTATTATTATTATTTAGCCACTTTTGTTGATTTTTTAGGCTAATCCTTGATTAATTAGTAATTAATCAATTAATTAACTCTTAAATATTTTCAATTTACTTTGCTATAAGTTTTAATACTTTAGCATTTTTAACTATGTTCATATTGCTCATTTTATTCGATTTAATTCTCATTTAAATTCTATAATTCACTTTAATGTTTATTTTTCATTGTTCTTGATAAAATTTCGGTTATTACTCTCTGGAGAATTAAAAAAAAAATCCTACTCGATTTGGGTTTCCTATTATAATCATTTGGGTTATTACAACCATAACCTACTCCAAATTAACTCAAATTTCAACACTAATTAGATAACATATAAATATACATAATATAAAAAATCTTCAAATTTAAAATCTATTTGTATCCCAAAATATAAAGTCAAGTTTGACTATATAACTAGCTGTCTTGACACTGGCAGCATAAGAAAATAAATTTATAAACCTATTTTTCACAACTCCAAAAATTTTATAAAAATTTTAAAAATACTAAATATAACCAATAATCAATCCATAAAAATTTAAATCAAAACGATTTTTTTTATCCTTTTGAAAAATTCACGTTTTGAGATTATCTTGAATAGATCCTCTCACTGGACAATTTACACCAATTTTACTATAAAACTCGATCTAACCATTGGAGCATTCTAAAATTTAAGAAATAAAAACTAGATATTCATTCCTCAAATATATCAAATATTCACCGTCAAATATTAACTCAAGTGAAAGTTATAGAATTTGAAATTTCAATTACCAACAGAGGACTATATGAACCCTAGTTGATCATCTTAAAACTTTTGAATTATAAGCCTTAAATTCCATATATCCAACAACTATTTTACTTAAAAACATAAATGAGGATCAATTCAAGCAATGATTCTTAGTTTTTCCTTTCACCAATAATTCTTCAAAACATATTTAAATCCTTTAATTACATCATATTATCTTCTCTAAATCTTAAATTTTAAATCATTTAAAAATCATAATAACACATTTAAATCAATTATAAGACATTATAAGAATTGTATTACGTCTTATCTCCAAAAAACGTTAAATTAAAGGCTAGAAAATTGAGAAAATATCACTAGACATATCCATAACTTGAACAACAATGCTCTTTTTCACTCAACTTCTCGATTCTTTTCTCCTCTTATTTATTTTTTCTTGTTTCTATTAAAAAGGGTGGCTGAAAATTCAAAGAAAAATTTAAATACCTGAGTTTCATCTCATAAAATCCTAATAAATTTTATAATAATAAATAACTCTAAATTTTTTTAATTAAAATTAACCTCTTTAAAATTCATACTTCTAAAATCAATCTCTCAATTTATTTTATTCAAATTAAAATCTCAAAATCCACTTAAACATCATAAATTAATCCTCAAGAATTCAATTAAATATTGAGTTAAATTACCAAAATACCCTTGCTCGAAAAAATTATAGAATATCACCGAAAATAAATTTTTATCAATTATACAATGTCATGAAAAATTTTCAAACTTCACTTATGCTTCTAGAATCATCAAAGTCAAATGAATTATTGGACTTATACTATAAAAGCATAAAGATAATTAAATAGTCTTTGAAAAAAAAAAAAAAAGAATAGAAATTTCGGATTTTCATATTGACCCTTTTCCTATTTTCCATTTGTATAAGAGATTATGTCCACGGCGTGGGAATGTTTGAGATAGTTGTTCTAGTGACCTTCCCTTAGAGAGAGGCAAGCTGCAAAGGCACATGTTAACAAGGGAAGACAATGGTTTAATGAGTCGGGCTTTAGCAAGCTGCCCACTGCAGGTGATCATAGACTTGTAAGGTGTACGTGTATCTTTCAGTGTGACTTAGAAATAATAAAAAATATTCCCAATCTAATATGCCTAATATACACGTTAATATATAAGTGAATTTAACTCTTAAATATTACTAATATTAATCTAATATATTTCATATTATTTATATCAATTTTTTAGGAGATATTTGTAACACCCTCAAATTTCATTTATATAATTTTGAATATATTTTATTTAAGTATAAATAAAGTTGATTTTGACATTAGAACATTATACTTGCGGGATTTGGCAATTTGTTAAAAATCAATCAGGTGGATAGACAAGCACGTCGATATTTCGATTAACGAACATGTTTGGAATTTTAAATTTTTAATATCACCATTAGACTTATAAGGTAGAGAAATATAAGAAATATTGTTTCAAAATTGAAATGGAACAAAAGATAAATAGTTAAAAGTTTCGGGTTCAAAATGCGAAAATGAGAAGTGTCGAGAGAAAAATCAAATTAACTGAAAGTTAATTCATATAAATTCTATCTAATTCTTCATAAAATGGAAAACTCTCCTCCTTCCACTATTAAAGGAATCCAAGTCTCCTCCTCCAAAACTCTACTAATTTCATCAAAACTTCAAACAAAATCGATAGAAAACTTGATTAAACTTCCACTTAAGCTAGTTTTCATTGAAAATTTCAAGAAATTCAAGCTAGAAATTGAAGAGTAATTGAACCTAAATTTCATCCATACCTTAAGTTCAGGTGAGGATGATGTTTTCTTCATTATTTTGATTCATTTAAGCTACATGAGTGATTAAAAACATGGTTAGATCAATAGATTTCAAGATTAGATCGAATTGGAAAAAACCCTAAAACCTAGTTTATGTTTGAAATAGATTTCCATAATTCTAATTAATATTTAAATATGTTAGTTAGCATCCATTTAAAGCTAAATATGTGGTAAAATTAATTATAGAATCTAAAAAAATCGAAGAACATTGCTTTTGCCTGTTATAGGCAAATCGTCATTTTATAGCATAAACGATCGAACTGTTGATTTCGGTGAGTCGTATGTATGTTATTATGCATGTTCAAACCTTAGTTTAATCAATTTGAAAAGAATATGAAACCTTAGTGTTGTTTATTGATGTATATAAACCATGTTTGAGAATACCTTTGTGTTTGTTGTCATTGGGGCTTGAATTGTGAACTTTGGCTTTCATCAATATGTCCAAAAACTATATTTATTTGGTCCTAAAGTGGTGTACACCAAGTGCTCGATGAAATGACCTTTGTTAATTTCCTTAAGAAACTAATTATTATCACATTTGCTAAAATGGGTGACTTTCTTTGTCACCAGTGTAAATGTATCTTCTTGATATATTGTTAACTTGTATCCTTAATGAATTTTGTGGCATTTTGCCTATACTATAATGTTCATTTATTAAGGATAATGATTCTATATGTTTTTACTTGTCTAAACAGCTCAATTTAGCTAGAGTTACAGAAACTGAATCTTGCTGATTTTCCTGCCTATTTAATATCTTATTTGTTATTTTTAACCTATTCTAATGTTTGTATGACAGAGCTACCTTACTGATGGGGTAGTGAGTAAATACCATCAGCATTATGCATAATGAAATTCCAGTGATAACCTAGCTGGGAAGGGTTATGGTCCTGGCTATAGGGTCTGATCCATCTTATGCTATTTACATATTATATTGATAATAAATGCATTTCATGACCCAGTATCTGTTATATATACATGGTTATTATTTATCCCAGTGCCTATATATCTATATTTGATGTCTATAAATTATTTCTCTTGATTTGGTCCTTTGGTATACTATCCATGAGCCAATTGTTAACACTGTTCATTTGTTGTTTCCTACCTAGCTTAATGTGTGATAATATATATTACTCACTAAGCATGAAAATACTCACCCTTTTAGTGGTTTTATCTAAAAGTAGAGCTGATCAAGATTTCTTCATCAGTGGATCTAGCTGTGTTATAATAATGTAAATATTGAACTTGTATATATTCCTTGTGTATATTTTAGATACTCTATGGATATGTAAATTATTGGAATGACTATACTTAATATGGTTTGTAATATATTATTAGTTACTAATATATAATGTAAATGAGATATGTTGAGATCATATATGATCACAGATGGTGACAGATAGTCTGGTTATATGGATATGAATATATTATGGTAGGAAATATTTATAGGTTATAGAAAGGTTCTGGGTTTCGATAACCTTGTACTGTTTCTACATCTTAGGAATGTCATGTTCCAAAATTGGGATGTGACAGAGTTGGTATCAGAGTATAAATATACTGATAGCATATAGACATTTGTCAATAAGGCATAAATGAACCATGGAGCATGGGAAATCCAGTCTCGTCATTTGTTGTATTCGTTAAATATGTGTTTATTTTGTGATAACAATATGTGTTAAATAATTGTGTTTGCCTATTGTAGTGATTAAGATGTCTATGGGAGAACGTGAACGGGCTATTGAACCTACACCTAGGAGATCAAAAGAGCTTAACAGAGAGGCAGAAGTGGCCTCAAATGGGTCATTGATCAGAGAGGAATCAGAGGAACCTCCTAGATCAAGGAGAAGGACAGAGGAAACCAAGGAAGCTGAAGATCCCTAGAGATTAGAAGTGATGCAAGGAATGCTAGAATTGAGAAGAGAACTACAGGAATTAAGAAGGGAAAGACAGGTAGTGCCACCACCTGCACCACCAGTCGTTCCATAAATTGTTCCACCAGTACTTGTGCCACATGTTGCTGTACTAGTTGGGCCAGTGGAATAGGAGGATCGCAGAGTGATTGATGAGGGTAGAATCAACACGCTTAACTTTCTGAAGCTGAGTTTGCTAGAATTTAAAGGTGGAAGAGATGAAGAAGTTATTAATTTTCTATAGCAAATAGAGAAGGTGGTAAGAAGACTTTCGTATTTAGATATCAGAGAGGTGGAGCTTGGTGGTTTATTATTAAAAGAAAAGGCCTGGAGTTGGTTTTCTAGGTATATTGAGACACAATTATACAGTAATACACCACCAACTTGGGCACAATTCAGGGCTACATTGTTGGATGAATTTTTGATAGAATGAATTAAAAATAGAAACATAATTCAGTTTGAATAGTTGGAACAAGGCAACTTGAGCGTAGAAGAGTATACCGATGAGTTTATCAGGCTGAGTAAATATCCCAGCAAGATTGTAACTACTAAAGCGGACCTGATCAATAGGTTTAGATGGGGATTGCATGCCTCCTTACATAATGCATTATTACTTGCTAAGTTTACTTCCTTATCCAAGATTATTGATCAGGCAGTTCAAATGGAAGAATAATATAAAGAAAAAAGAGTAAAAAGAGAACAAAAGAGGAAGGTTGAGATTGAAAGACAGTAGAGAATAAGTGAAGGAAGTTCTAAGCAGAGACTGACAGAGGCTACATTAGTTAGAACTGAGCAAAGACCTCAGACAGGTGGTCAGAGAGGAGGTCAGGGTAGAGGTACCACAGGGAAGTCTGCATCCAGATTTTCACAAGGATCATCTAGACCACTCGTGCAGACAAGTAATGGTTCCATATATGATTTTTATGGGAAGAGGCACGGGGGTGAATGCAAAAGGCAGACATGTGCATGTTTGAAATACGGCTAACATGGTCACTATGTGAAGAATTGTTCTTTGTGGGGAGAACAACAGACTACTACAGCATCCTCACAACCTATTGTATAAATGAGTAGAAATGACTAGAGGAACATAGGGGGGCAGTGGCAGAGGCAGAGAATCAGGACAAGGACAGACTAGTGGTCAGACACCAACTGGTAGAGGGCAAGGCTGGGTCTTTGCAGTTAATGCTCAAGAAGCTCAAAAATCAGGCAAGACGGTAATAGGTAAGATTCCTATGTCATGTGAAATAGCTTAAATATTATTTGATTCTGGTGCCACACATTCCTTTGTATCACCTAAATTTGCATCTAAATTGGGAATTGAAAAACAATTGATGTCAATACCCGTAGAAATATTTACTCCCTTGGGTGAGAGCACAGAGGTAAAATATAAATATTCAGGTTGTAAAGTGGAAATAGAGGGTAGAATTTTACCAATTAATTTAGTAAAATTGCATGTGCTGGAATTGGATGTGATATTGGGAATGGATTGGTTAACCATTTATCATGCAGTAATTGACTGTTATGAAAAGAAGATTAAATTTCAACCAGAGGGGCATGCTAAATTTGAGTATTAGGGCGATAGGAGTAATTTGGGAATTAAACTCATTTCTGCTATTGGGGTAAGAAGATTCCTACGCAAGGGATATCTTGCATACTTGGCAAGTGTAATGGATACTCAGAAGACTTCAAATGGAGTTCATCATATTCCTATTGTCGATGAGTTTCTAGACTTGTTTACTGAAGATTTGTCAGGTTTGCCACCAGAGAGGGAAATTAAGTTTGAGATTGAAGTCTATCCGGGTGCAGACCCTATTTCAATCCCACCTTCTAAAATGGCTCCAACAGAATTAAAAGAGTTAAAAGTGCAGTTGCAAGACTTACTAGATAAGGGGTTTATCATACCCAGTAGTTTACTGTGGGGCACTTCTGTGCTATTTGTTAAAAAGAAGGATGGTTCACTAAGAATGTGTATTGATTATAGACAATTAAATAAAGTTACCATCAAGAACAAATATTCATTTCCCCGGATTGATGATTTGTTTGATCAATTTCAAGGAGTCAGTTATTTTTATAAGATTGACCATAGATTGAGTTGTCATCAATTCATAATTAAGAACGAAGATGTGTCTAAAACTGCTTTTAGAACCCGATATGGTCACTTCGAATTCCTTATATTGCCATTTGGGTTAACTAATGCCCCTGCTGCTTTTATAGACTTGATGAATAGGGTGTTCAAGCCCTATTTGTATAAGTTTGTCATTGTATTCATAGATGACATTCTTATCTATTTCAAAAGCCAGGAAGAACATGAAGAGAATCTAAGAATAGTGTTGCAGATACTGTGAGAGCATAAGATGTATGCAAAATTGTCGAAGTGTGAATTTTAGCTTACAGAGTTATGTTTCCTTGGCCATATTATGGGAAAAGATGTCATTAAAGTGGATCCACAAGAGTTGGAAACTGTAGCTAATTGTCTATGACCTATTAATGTAACTAAGGTGTAAAGTTTCTTAGGTATGGCCGGTTACTACAGGCGGTTTGTTAAAGATTTTTCAAGAATTGCAGCTCCAATAACTAAACTGACTAGAAAGCAAGAAAGATTCTTGTGCATTGATGAATATGAAAAGAGCTTCCAAACTTTAAAATCGTGTCTTACATCAGCACTAGTGTTGGCATTGCCAATAGAAAATGGCAAATTCACAGTATATTGTGATGTATCGAGGGTTGGACTTGGTTGTGTACTGATGTAAGATAAGAGGGTAATTGCTTATGCTTCTCGTCAGTTAAAGAAACATGAGTTAAATTACCCTACACACGATTTAGAGATTGTTGCAGTTGTATTTGACTTAAAGATTTGGAAGCATTACTTATATGGGGAGAAATATGAGATCTACACAGATCATAAAAATTTATAGTATATTCTGCAGCAGAAAGACCTGAACCTTCAACAACGAAGATAGGTTGAACTGTTGAAGGATTATGATTGCCAAATATTATATTATCCGGGTAAAGCTAATGTTGTGGCAGATACATTAAGCAAGAAATCTATGAGGAGTTTAGCTCACATCACAGTTGCAAGAAGACCAATAATCAAAGAAGTAAAAGAGTTACTTGATATAGGAGTCCAGTTTGAATTGGAGACCCAGGATCGAAACTAAGCTCCGATAGTCCAGTTCCATATAAAGCCTACTTTGATTGATGAAATTAAAATAGCACAAGACAAAGATTCTTAGCTATTGAAGTTAAAAGAAGATGTTCGAGCTGGGAAAGCCCCAAAATTTACTGTTGATAATGAGGTACAGAAATGTGGGAAACAACTATGTGTGCCAAACGTAGATGGTCTTAAAGAGCGAATTATAAAGGAGATGCATTATGCATTATACAGTGTTCATCCTAGAATAATGAAGATGTATCATGATCTAAATGAGTATTATGGGTGGTCCAATATGAAGAGGGCTGTAGCTCATTTTGTCTCCACTTATTTGGCCTGTCAACAGGTTAAATTTGAACATCAGAAGTCTTCAAGGCTATTGCAAGAGATAGAACTGCCAGAGTAGAAATGAGATCAGGTAACCATGGACTTTATGGCTGGTTTACCTAGAACATGAGGATATGAATCTATATGTGTAATAGTTGATTGACTAACTAAGACAGCTCACTTCCTAAAAGTGAAAACCGGTTACACAGCTTCTTAGTATGCCCAGTTGTATATAAACAAGATAGTACAACTTCATGGTATACCATTAACTATTATTTCATATAGAGGGACTCAATTTACTCCATGCTTCTGGTAGAAGATTCAAGGGGCACTAAGTACTCAATTGCACTTTAGCACAACCTTTCATCCACAGACAGATGGGCAGTCAGAACGTACAATTCAGACACTGGAAGATATGCTTCGGCTATGTGTGCTTTATTTTAAAGGGAATTGGGATCAATACTTGCCTTTGATTGAATTTTCCTACAACAATAGCTATTATTCTACTATTGCATGGCACCTAATGAAGCATTGTATGGTAGGAAATACAGATCTCATGTGTGTTGGATGAAACCACGGGAAAAATAATTAGAAGGCCCTGAATTGATCAAGGAAACTATGGAGAATATCCCTATTATTTAAGAAAGAACGAAGACAACTTTTAGATGATAAAAGAGTTATGCAGACCCGAAGAGAAAAGATGTTCATTTTGCTATAGGTGATCATGTGTTATTGAAGATTTCACCTATGAAAGGTATAATGAGATTTGGCAAGAAAGGAAAGCTATCACCTAGATATGTCGAGTCATTTGAGATATTAGAGAAGGTTGGCAATGTGTCTTATCGGTTGGAACTTCCACCTAACCTGAGCCACGTTCATCTAGTGTTTCATGTTTTCATGCTGCATAAATATGTGTCTGATCCATCGCATATCCTGGAACCACAAGCCATTGAGATTGATGAAGACTTGACTTATGAAGAAACACCAATGAAGATAATAGATCAACAAGTCAGGAAATTGCGTAATAAAGAAATCCCAATGGTTAAAGTGTTATAGAAGAATCAGACGATGGATGAATGTATCTGGGAGAGTGAGCAGGACATGAGAACAAGTTATCCATTCTTATTCCAGTGACGAGGTACGTATAATTTAAAATTCGAGGATAATATTTATTGAAAGAGGGTAGAGTGTAATACCCTCAGATTTTATTCATATAACCTTGAATATATGTTATAATAAGAATAAATAAAGTTGATTTAGGCATTAGAACATCATACTTGCGCGATTTGACAATTCGCTAAAAATGGATCTAGAGAATAGGTAAGCACGTCGACGTTTCAATTAACAAACGGGTTCGGAATTTTAAATTTTTAATATCACTATTAGACTCATAAGTTGGAGAAATATAAGAAATATTATTTCAAAATTGAAATGGAACAAAAAGATAAATAGTTAAAAGTTTCGAGTTCAAAATGCAAATACGATAAGTGTGGGGGAAAAATCGAATTAACTGAAAGTTAATTCATATAAATTCTATCTAATTCTTCATAAAATGGAAAACTCTCCTTCTTCCACCATTAAAGGAATCCAAGTCTCCTCCTTCTCCAAAACTCCACCAATTTCATCCAAACTTTAAAAAAAAATTGATATAAAACTCGATTAAACTTTTGATTAAGCTAGTTTCCATTGAAAATTCTAAGAAATTCAAGTTAGAAATTGAAGAGCAATTGAACCTAAATTTCAGCCACACCTTGAATTTAGGTGAGGATGATGTTTTTCTTCATTATTTTGATTCATTTATGCTACATAAGTGATTAGAAAGATGATTAGATTGATAGATTTCAAGATTAGTTCGAATTGGAAAAAACCCTAAAACCTAGTTTATGTTTGAAATGGATTTTCTATATAGGATTCCATAATTCTAATGAATATTTAAATATGTTAGTTAGCATCTATTTAAAGCTAAATATGTGGTAAAATTGATTGTAGAATCGAAGAAAATTGATCAATACTACTTTTGCCTATTATAGGCAAATCGGCGTTTTATCGCGTAAATGATCGAACTGTTGGTTTTGGTGAGTTGTATGTATGTTATTATGCATGTTTAAACCTTGATTTGATAAATTTGAAAATAATATGAAACCTGCATCTTTTTGACATTTTCCATTGCTTTGAATTTTCCTTGAATTCAAGCTCTGATAGTGTTGTTTACATCAGTATATAAACCCTGTTTGAGAATGTCTGTGTTTGTTACCATTGAGGCTTGAATTGTGAACTTTGACTTTGATCAATATGTTCTAAAACTATATTTATTTGGTCATAAATTGGTGCATACCAAGTGCTCGACAAAATGACCTTTGTTAATTTTCTTAATAAACCAATTGTTACCAAATTTGTTAAAATGGGTGACTTTTTTTTTTCACCAATGTAAATGTGTCTTCTTGATATATTTTTAACTTGTATCTTAAATTATTTTTTTGAAATTTTGCCTATACTATAATTTTTCTTTGTTAAGGATAATGATCCTATATGTGTTTACTTATCTAAACAGCTCAATTGAGCTAGAGTTATAGAAATTGAACCTTGCTGATTTTCTTGCCTATTTGATATCTTATTTGCTATTTTGAACCTATTTTAATGTTTATATGACAGAGCTACCTTACTGATGGGGTAGTGGATAAATACTATCAGCATTGTGCATAATGAAATTCTAGTGATAACCTAGCTGGGAAGGGTTATGCTCCTGGCCATAGGGTCTGATTCACCTTAAACTATTTACATATTATATTAATAATGATATGTGTTTCATGGCCCAGTATCTGTTATATACACATGGTTACTATTTCTCCAAGTGCCTATACATCTATATTTGATGTCTATAATCCATTTCTCTTGATTTTATCCTTTGGTTTGCTATCCATGAGCCAATTGTTAATACTATTCATTTGTTGTTTCCTACCTAGCTTAATACTATTGACTCATTGAGTATGAAAATACTCACCATTTTAGTGGTTTTATCTTTTCAGGTCAGGAATAGAGTTGATCCAAGATTTTTTCATCAGCGGATCCAGCTGTGTTATAATAATGTAAATATTGAACTTGTATATATTCCTTTTGTATATTTTAGATGCTTCATAGATATGTAAATTATTGAGATGACTATATTTAATATGGTCTGTAATATATAATATATAATGTAAATGAGATGTGTTGAGATTATATATGATCACAGATGATACAGATAGTTTGATTATATGGATATAAATATGTTATACCATGTGTTATTTACAGGTTATAAAAGGGTTCTACGAGTGTCGGTAGCCTTTTGTTGTTCCTACATCTTAAAAATATCATGTTCTAAAATTGGAATGTGACAATATTAATATTATTATGCTTTAGATTTTAAGAATAAACTAGTTGTTATTTTGCCTTTTGCAGAATTTGATATTAAAAAATAATTTTAATTAATTTTTATATTTTATAAAAGTAAAGATATATAAATATTATTAAAAAATATAAATATAAAATTATTGCATATTTTCTATAAATAATTATTATTAATTTTGTGGATTTCTGAATCAATTTCTCATTAATATTTTATATTAATATAAAATCTAAATTATCAATTATAATGTTCAATAAATAAATGAAAATTATGATAGTATATTTTCTAATCATACATTACATTTCACATAGTTAATATATTAATATTAATAAATTACTGCATAACAATAAATGCAACACAAAGAGTAATTAGGAAATATGAAACCTACACTTTATGAGAAAATAATACTTAGACCTTGAAATAAGAAATAACAATACAAAAAAAATCATAATATGAAGTATGAAAATTGAAATGAACATATATTCTAATTTATTTACTCAAATAATAAATTAGTCATAATTAATATGTGTATTTCTAATTAATTTATCAATTTAAATTAAATAAAGTAATTAATAAGTAATAAGTAACCTTTAATTTTTCTTAATTAATTTGTCATTAATTAACTATTTTTAATATATTTCAATTCTAAAAGTTATAATAAAACCTAAAATTCTATAAATATAAATAATTGCAATACCAATCAAATAAAGAGTTTGAAATTTCTCTTTGATTCAACTTTAATAAAGATATATTAGATTTAAAACTAATTTCTAGTGAAATTGTGTTAGTTATTTTTAAATCTTATTTTTAAGATTTCTTTTAGTTTTTATTATCGCCTCTTATTAAAAATAATTTATACATTTAACTTTAAAATATTCCTAATTTTAATCTAATATTTTTCACGTTATTTACTAATATTAATTTTTTAAGGGATATTGATGCTAACTTAGTATATAAATGAAGTTGTGATTCCCATATGGCAATAATCTTAGAGGGGATGAATAGGATTATAAAATTTTAATACAATTCTTACCCTAAATATAATATAATAATAAATATAATACAATATACTTAAAATAGAGTAAGAGTTAAAGAATTCTTAGCCAATTATTTTTATAATAGTTCGGAACAGAACTCTTTTCTTATGTCCATTTCTCTCAAGTACACCACTTGAAGTTCCACTAGTTAATCGGGATTGCACCCAATGCTTATAATAGTTCATTCCTGGATTTCACCCTTATAATAGTTTGTTCAGAATTTCGTAAAACAATGGGATACCTCCTACTATTACAAACACACTTTGATATAAAAAGGTTTACAGGTATTTCTAACATTTAAGTAAAGCTATCTTAAGAGTGTAAGATGAAAAACAATAGTTTTGTTAGTCCCTTTGGCAACCAAGAGGGGGGTGAATTGATTGACTTTAAAAATAATAACCAATTAAAAATATGATGAAGGAAGAGAAGAAGAAAATCAACACAAAGATTTATAGTGGTTCGGCCAAAAACGAGCCTACGTCCAC
>CANXYC013063803.1:0-12947 GCA_948193065.1 Aleurites moluccanus | reverse complement strand
AAAAAAATTTAATAAAAATATTTTTTTTAAAAATTATATTTTCTAGACATATTTTGTTTCTCTATCTATTTTTTTTTTTTTATATATATATATATATATATATATATATATATATATATATATATATATATATATATATATATATATATATAATTCGATTGATTTGATTAGTTTAAAATTTTTTTAAACATTAACCGAACCAAATTAAATAAATAAAAATTTATAAATTAAATTAAATTTTAAAATTAATTGAATCAAATCAATCAAATTTAATTTAATTCAATTCAATTTTTAATTTTTTTTTTCTGACCCTCGTGATTAGCAATCATAATTTATTAGTTTAGGTCGACTTATATCATAATTATCACTTAATTGTTGAATGAAATAAGAAAATCTTTCATTAAAAATAGTCATTTATTCGTAACTTAGATTTGTATAATTTTAACTTTGTTCTTTTAGGAAGTATAATTCTAAGCCTATTACTACAATATTTATTACTGACATTATTCTCTAAATGGATGTTTGAAAGTTCAATTATCAAATTAAAATTTTATCAATTAAAATTTTAACATTAACTTAAGAAAGCCTCAATTGAAATAGTTAAAAAATAAAATCTAATAAAAATAAATATTAACAATTAATACCAAACACCCTAATAATATT
Source organism: Aleurites moluccanus (assembly GCA_948193065.1). Lineage (NCBI taxonomy): Eukaryota > Viridiplantae > Streptophyta > Magnoliopsida > Malpighiales > Euphorbiaceae > Aleurites > Aleurites moluccanus. Next base: position 12,284 of record CANXYC013063803.1, on the reverse strand, counting down.
TTTAAATGATTTTAAAAAATTTAATAAATTTTAAATAAAAACCCAAACAACCTCTAAATATCTCTTTTCCTAAGAGGAAAAATGGTAAAAAGCAATTCAATTATGATAATATTTTTTTTTGTCATAGTAAATTGTAAATAATCTCATAGACATTCATTTGTACTTTTATTAACGTATACACATATAACATGTATAATTATTTGTGTAAATGGGCATGCATCACCCCTCTTCACAATTTTCTAGGTTTAATATATCATTAAATCGGATTGCAATTGCAATTGCAATCTCTCAACAATAAGTTTATTTATATATTCTAATTTAAATTCTTGCTAAACAGCAAATAATCAAGTCTTTAATGCTAAACTAATTTCAGCTCTAACTGAAACTCCTCTCCTAAAAGCAAAGAAAATCCCACCATCTCCATGGTAGCAAACTGCCCATTGCTATAAAATCTTGCTCTTGCGCCTAAATTTTCACTCCTTGTTTCATTTTTAGTGTGTAATTCATACCCCTTGAACTTCTTGGCCTTGTCTAATCCTAAAAATGTTACTTTGCTTATTATCCATTTTTGACTCATAGCAAATTCTCCATTTATAATGCTTGATCTAACCATCACCATATCCCCTATAATTCTACTATAAAATTTCACTAAACTCCACTTCCCTCCTTCCCTTCCCATCTCCACACTTTCTCCATCATCTAAGAAAACTTCTCCGGTACTGTTTTCGCTACTGCTAACTGCCACTAGTAGATCAAATGCAGTTTTTCTAGCTTCTTTTGTTGTCATTGCATCTCCTTGCAAGGCCAAAATGCTTCCTTCACGAACGTGCACGTTTATATGATCTGCTGGAGCATCAAGTTTCAAGTACTTCCCCGAATCTGTGGTAACCGAATGTGAGTAGTTAAAGAGGTCGAACCAATTTCCTGCTGGGATGTATGCATTAACTGAAATTGCTCCTGGCTTTAATACAGGTGATACCATTACACCTCTACCAATTAGAAACTGTGAGCTGATTTCATAAGTTATGATGTCTTGAGGAAATGAGAAGAATAGAGGCCGTGCTATTGGGGTTCCCTTAGTGTGTGACTCGTACATCAGTGTGTAGAAATAGGGAAGTAACCGGTATCGGAGACCAAGCACCTTCTTAGCTGTTGCAGCTACAGAATCCCATAAATAAAGCTCTTGACGTATAGTGTCTCTTGCTGAATGGTCTCTTGCAAATGGGTAAAAGGCACCTAGCTGCATATCATAACAAAAAAACAAGTACACTAAACAATATAACGATGGACTGCCTTTAAAATTTCAATTAAAACCATAAAGTTACCTGAATCCAACGACGACAGAGCTCTTCACTTGTGTTACCAGAAAAGCCACAAATATCAGCACCAACCATTGGAATTCCGAACAATCCAAAATTCAATATAGTTGGAATAGAGTATGCTAAATCATCCCACAAAGCAGCATTGTCTCCAGTCCAATGTGCTGTGTACTTACCAGAACTAACAAAAGTTGATCTAGAAAGAATGAAAGGTCTTTTATCAGTCACATTTATTAGAGCAGCATTTGTAGTTTTTGATTCCAATAAGCCATAAAGATTGTGAACATTGTACTCCAAAATAGCACCATAATGTAAAGATGTTGCTGGAATGGTTCTATCATTGATTGGTCGTTGCCCCCCGACATTGTTGATCTTGTAAGGAGGATTATCAAGGGTAGAGGATGGTATGGGAGAGGGAGTTATAAAATTGGATAACTCATTCATGTCAAGCCAAAGACCATCAAAGGGGAGCAGTTCTCGAAACATTTTAATCTCATTACTCCAGAACTCCCTGCCAACTGGATTTAAAAAGTCTGGAAAGTAGACTGACCCTGGCCAGACTTCCCCCAGGTAAGGAATGCCATCACGTTTGATGAAGACATCAGCCTGCATCCCTCTTATGTAAGTTGCATATGTTTTGTTCACACTAATACCTATTCAGAATTGAAAGAAAAAAAAAATTCTCTTTAGCGTAGCAGATTTTTAAAAATTAGAGGAATTTCTAGTGAAGAGAACTTTTATTTCTTAAAGCTACCATACATACCAGGATCCAAGATGAGCACATATTTCTGACCACTTTGGTGAAGTGTATCAACAAAATTCATCATCTTTTCCAGAGGAAAGTTGATAGGATCAAGAGTAAAATCCTTAAATCCATCCATGTAATCAATGTCTGTCCATATCACTTCAAGAGGGATACCGGCTTTTGCATAGCCGGCAACCACCCCTTCTACATCAGAAACATTCTGATAACCCCACCGACATTGATGAAATCCTTCACACATAACAATAAAACAAAAAAAGAGAAGAAAAAAACTAGAAATGAGAATTTCTCTCTGAACAAAGTTAAAATTTCATGTCAAATTCAGCTCAAAAAATGTACAACAATGAACTAATTAAAGTTATGCCATCAAGCAATTAATAAGTCTTTGTTTCAGTGATACTGAAGTTGTCTCATGTTCGTTCCAGTCGGAGCAAAATTTACCCATTAGAAATAGAAAAAATAAAAAATAAAAAGCTATGCCATTGAGCAATTCAATTGAAACAACAATTCTTTTTAACCTAGCAGCCTAATTATCAAGTGCCTGAATGAATTCAAGGATTGAAATTCTTAGCATTCCCCTAAATAACAATATAATAAAAAAAAAATTCCATTAGATTCAACTTAAAAGAGTAACCAACAAATAACTTACCAAAGGACCAATAAGGCATAGGAGCAGGCCGGCCGATGAGCTCTGTATATTGCTGTACTACCAATTCCGGCGAAGGCCCAGCAAAAATGTACAAATCAATAATTCCACCAATCACCTTATAAGTGATTCTATCCCCTCCATAAATAATGTCCATACCATTACTATTGAGCAACAAAACCCCATGACTAGTCCCCGCTACCATCTTACCATCCGGCGACGGCGATCTAATATCAACGTAAAATGGATGGGACCCATAAAGATTAACATCAGGAACAGCACTGCCAATGTCAGCATTCCATAGAGTGAGTGTCTGATTCTGATTTGGGACCAATTTAAACGATTTCTTTGTATGTTCTCCAAGCCCATAAAGGGAAGACCTGTTTTGAGGAAGGGAAGAGGAGATTTGTATATATTGGTCCTTGAAAACAAGAAAGGTACGGGAATCTGATGGGTCCGGCGAGGCACTGAAAAGAATTTCGCCGGAGGTACGGCGAGTTACAGAGAAACCAAAAGGAGTAGTGTTGTAAAGGGTGAAAATGAGATCGGAATTTGGATCAGAAAGAAAATGGTTTTCTATTGAATTTAGATGGTTTAGTGGAAAGTTAATGTTTTTGCGAGGAACTATTTCTTGAGGAATTTCCCATCTTTGCTTATTGGAATCTGATATTCGAATTCTCAAACGATCTTTTGCTTCAAAGCTGAAAAGATCAAACAAATCATTTTCTTAAAGATTTCATGTGAATTTTCTTCAAGATTTAAATAAAAATTTCATATGAAATTTAAAAATTCTCAAAATGAAAAGATTTACCTGGCAATAAGATCGAGATTTTGAAGATCAGGACCAAAAGTGGAGGAATTCTTTATGAGTTGAAGATCAGCTCTCAGTAACTTTCCAGAGGAATCAATTCCAGCAGACTGAATTCTGTAGCCATAGCCCACTGGTTCTACTGCTTCATTTGATAGGGAACAGAGCAAGATGAAGACAAGATAGTGAAGAAGATGATAGTAAAAATTGGTCATTGTTTGGGCGTAGAAAAAAGCAAAGAGCCATTAGAAAAACAATTAGTACCTTTCAGTACCAAGAAAGAAGACTAAAGCCAAAATGTAGCTTTCAGTGCCCCACCCCACTTTGTTTCCTCACTACGATTATAGATAAGACAAAGTTGAGAAGTTCAAAATAAGAAGTAGTAGAAGATAAAAAGATAATATCCAGTTGTTTCTTACATAATCTCTAATGAGATGTGGTCTAAATAGTAAAAATAATAATAATAATAATAATTTTGAAAAATAAAAGTTAACTAAAATTATACATTGATAATGAATAAATCTTGCAACTCTTATTAGACCATAGAAAGAAAGCTCATTCAGACCAGGACTAAGACCAATGAGCCCCTACAGCCAAGGTAACTAGGCCCAAATCCAACTCAAAGATTCATGTGTCTCTCATAATCATGTGATCACCTCAACCCACTGTCTTACCTTGCCAGTAGGAAACATTGCAGCTCGCCCTTATCTAAACGAAGCTCATTAGAACACCTTCTTCAAGCATATCTCCCATATGTAGGAATTGATCTCTGACAGAAATGGAAAACAGGAAACAGGTTAAGTAGGTAAAAGTCTCAAGAACTAAGAGCTAAACCTGCCAACATGCAATTTTTATTGTGCATTCATGATATGACAGCGACCCTAATTCTCTCTCAGATATCGTTCGTGTGGCATTAAAAACTATAGTCCCGAGATAAGAGAAGGGATGATATAATTTAAAATTTCTACTACTTCAAGTAAAAGTGAATAAGTTTCTTCCTCGTAGTTTTACTTAGATGGATAATGTCTATTTTTTTCTTTTTTTACTCCAATTGCACAAATCATCCATTTAAGTAACAGAAGGCCTTCTAATTTCAATAGATCAATTTAATAGAACAACTTTAAAATTAATGTGTATATGATCAATATTTTGTTGGTGAATTCATATAATTAAAATTTGAAAGTAACAAATTTTTTACCTAATTTGTAAATTCAATCTAAATCCACTAATTTAAGAAACTTTGAAATTTTTTTAGACACTGTTAAACTTGAAATAACTTAAATTTGAATGATCTATAAAATTAAAGAAAGAGTCAATTTATTAATTCATTCGACATTTGACATTACCTGAGTATGATTAGTTTGGATTTTTGGATTTCACAAACCTACTGTTCCGCCATGGTAACAAAAAAAGAAAAGAAAAGGGATTCCAAAATCTAAAAAACAAAATAGATTCAGAAACACAACATATTTAAAAAAAAAAAAAAAGACTATTTTTTTAGCAAAAAGAAAATTAGAAACGCAGCTATGTTTCCCAACCCTACTATTCCTCCATGGTAACATAAACTAAGCATTCCTAAATCTAAAAAATAAAAAAGATCAGAAACCAAGAGAAAGGAAGACCGATGGCTAGGGTTACTAGAAAAAGGAACAAAACAAATGACTGCTAGCAGAGTTTGCGTCAGGATGAGAATGAACAAAAGCAACTAATGAGAATAAATGGAAAAGAGAACAAAGCAGATGAGAACGGCGACGTTTTATTCATTGAGTAACAAATAATGAGGACATTAAACCCTTATTTGGATTGAGAATATTTAAAATTTATGAAATTAAAAATTAAAAATTATAAAATAAATGAAATTAATTTCATCCTTTGATCCGATAAATGAAATCATTGAATTTATTATTATATTTCTCATATTTATGTTAAATAAATTTCATGAATTTTAAAGATAAATTATTAAATTTTGTGAATATTGCACTTCCATATTCAACAAACAGTGAATTAAGTTTAATAAATGTTGCAACAATGTTTTGAAGCTTCAATTCAATATATGGGTTTTATATCGACGTGGTGGGTTTTGATATATATCCTTCCTTGCTGGTCCAAATTTGGATAAAAATTAACGTTTGTTAAAATAATCAGTTTTGTTAAAAACGAGCGTTAATCATAAAACTCTTCTCCCAACTTTTAAAATTTACGTTAAATATTAAAAATAATCTAGTTTTCTTTTTTTAACCAAACATTTTAAAAACTACAAAACTTCTTAACTTTCTCCTAAAATACAGCTTATAGCGTTTAGCTTCCTATTCAAACACTCTTTTAATAAGAACACTCTCTTAATAAGTCTAACGATATGGCTTTTATTAAATGATTTTGTTGAAGTAATAATGATCCACGTTGTTGGCTTATTTCAACTTCGTTGTGGAGATTTTTTTCAGACAAAAATTATTTATTGTAAAATTTAAATTTTTTAAAAGAATTAAATTTAAATTAATTAATAAGAATAATTAAGAATTTAAATGAAAAATTAATTCTTTTATTATTATTTATTAATTATATTATTATTTAATAATATTTAATAATATTTTGTTAATATTATTTAAAAAATTGAGAATTAGGAAGTTATAAATTATTTTTTAATTATAATTAATTTATCTTAAAATAATGAAATATATATATATAAAATAGATGCATGAATTTTACAAAATGAAGTTTATAATTAAGATAAAGGGCAATTTTGAAATTATAAAATCCTCACAATATATAAAGGAAGGATTTTATCAAATTTAAACCTATTTTTTTGGTGAAATTTGACATATAAGAGATTTCATAAATTTAGAGTTTTATTTTAATATTTTTCATACCAAACAATGGATTTATGCAAAATTCATAGATTTTTAATATTTTCTCGTCCAAATTCTCTCAATCCAAATAAGAACTAAAGTAAAAGTCAATAAAATTTAAATTTTCATAATCAGTCGATACCAATTTTTTATTTAATTAAAATAAATCCAATATAGCGGTATCATTTTATTAAGGATAATAGAAAGGTATTAAAATAAAATCAACCTTACAAAAATCAATCACTAGTTGATGAAAGAGAAAAATTTAATGAAAATCAGGTCGTTTTATTAAGATTTTCATGGTGATGTAAGGATAAATCAATAATTTATAAAGTTGAAATTAATTTTAAAATCACTATTCATCCACTTATCCAACTTTAAAATATATATAAATTTTTTTTCTGAAAAAAATTGTAAATTTCTTCATCATAATATTGATTTTAGTTCTAGCATTGTATTGATTCATATGAACACTTCTTTATAATTTATTATAGTTTTATTTTTAGTTTTTAAAATTTTATTTTTATATTTTTAATATATTAAAAATTTATAGATAATGGTTAATTTACCTCTATTAAATAAGAGTGCAATCTTTATTTATAATTAACAATAGTACATCTTAATATGAAATTAAAAATATAAAATACGTGAGAAAGTATAATAAAATAACTTGAATTACTTTTAATAGTCTCCTATTGTGTTAATAAAACATTTGTGTTGACAATTTGGAAGAAAATATGTTCTGCTTTGTGATTATTAAGTTACAAATTGATCATTTTTATTATTGAACAAACTCGATTATTTGAATATCAATAGTAAATATAAAATTATGAAAATAAACTCAAAAACCATAAATAATATAAGAGGATAAAATATTTCTATAAAAAAAGAACAAACTATTTCTGTGAAAAAATAACAAGTAAATCACATCAAATGAACAAAAAATCCTAAAAATAATATGAACAATAATAAATTTATGTAAAAAAGACATAAATTAACATATTTATAAAAATATGTATTTATTAAATAAAAATATTTAAGTAAAAAAAAATACACCAGCAATCAAAAGAAAAGATCGATGGTGGTTGAAAGAGAAAAAACTTTAGAAAAAAAAAAAGCAAATAGTAAACCATCATATTTCATAAGTGAGAGTGCAATGTTAATCTTAATAAAAGTTCAAGGGTTTAATGTAAACAAATTAATGTACATGGACTCGATGTAAAAAACAGATAAAGTACATGGATTCAAAAATACTTTTTTTTTTTTATTTATATTTAATTTGTAGCCTAATCCAATGTAAGAACATCAATTTGCAATAAGCCAGAATTTGCCAACTTTTAATCTTGATTCTAATGGCAATCGGTTGAGTTATTTAATGAGAATGAAAGAAGATGGAACATGCTCTGCTCTTAGAGATGAATATTGTAGTTTGTCTTTGATATAAGTTTTGTTGTCAATAGTTGCAAAGGCGGATTTATATTTGGGGTAAGAGGCAGCATGTGATGTTCCATAATTTTTAAAATTTTTTAATATAAGATTATTATTTAATTTTTAAAATTTATAAAATTAATAAAATATCATTTTATTTTAAAAAATTAATTTTTTAATTTTTAATAAAATATTATTTAATTATAAATTCTTTATTTTTTTATCCTTTAATTTTTAAAATTTTTTAAGATAAATTATTATTTAATTTTTGATATTTACTAAAATTGATAAAATAATTTTTCTATTTTGAAAAATTAATTTTTTAATTCATAATTTATAGTGTTTTTTCCTATAAATTTTTCATCTTTCCCTAAATGTAAAGAGTGTCCCTTTTTAAAATTTTTTACATTCATTCTTGAAGAATTGATTTTAAAGAAGAGAATGATATTGCATAAAATGAACAAGGAGATCTTCAAATAACAAAGGGAAAATAGCAAAATTAAGCACATTATTTGTTGGATAAAATGCTAGAAAGGAATGAGTTTTAGTTTGTCATTTTCTTTATCATGTTGTCTTTATTTTGGTTATAGGTTACTGGTAATTAGGGGTGATCACAGATAGCGGATTATCCGATATGAACTGTATATTTAAATTATTTAAAAATTGAAACATAATATATTTAAATACCTGATTTATATTCAAATTGAATTGATGCGATTAATATGAAGTGGTTTGGATCCGAAGATTAATGAATAACTGAATTAAAAATCGAATCGAATTGAACTAAATCTGAAATATCCAAACCGAATCGATAAGTAATATATATATATATATAACCTTAAATTTATATACACTATATAAATGTAATAATAAATCTAAACCTACTTTATAATTCATCATTTTTATTATGGAGAATTGAATATTAAGATAGGATATGAATGTGTGGTATAATATTATTAAGTTGAGTATTGGAATTAATGTTATTTATTTCATTGATTAAATTAAGTTATTCAATTTAGATTTAAAATTATATATTTTATTTTTGAGAATTCGATAATTATAATTGATTTGTGATAAATTAATTATTGTTTGTTTTGATGTATTTTAAATTAATAATTTTTATATTTAAAGTTTGACAATTCTAGCCTGTCATAAATTAGTTTTAGTTTGGATGAATAATTCTTATATTTAATTTTAATTTTATATAAAAAATAACTGAAAAATCAAATCAAATCAATTTGATAAGTCCGATTTAAAAATAATAAAAATAAACTGAACTAGTTGGACTGATTTAATTCAATTCATATATTTTACATAAGCATATCGATTTAGTTCAGTTCCTTTATTTTGAAATCTTCAAAAATTAGATTCAATTCAAAAAAATTTCAATCTTCAAATCAAACCGAACCGTGCACAACCCTACCGATAACAACAGGTAAATCTACTTAAATTTTAGCATTTTCGGGTTATAAGTTAGAATTGTTATAATTCTTTTAAGATTTTGTATTTAATTGATATCAAGCCCAAATTTTTAAAATTTATTATTTTCTCATATTGTTATATATTTTTTAAAAATATTTATATATGGCCTCCAAATTTTTAAAATTTTATTTATTACTTATATATTTTATCTATACTTTTATATTACAACACCTTAAAATTAAATATTTATTTCCTTGTAAACTTAATTTTTTTAATTTACATAATGATTTGCCCTCAAATTATTATGTCTAATTCCCCTCATTGATATATTTTTATGATAAATTTGAAACGAGAGTTAATTTTTTTTTGTCATTAAATCTTAAAATATTTATTTATCTCTTTGCTATCATGAAAATTAATACATAATATGGTTAACCACAATACACAAGTCGCTATATTTTTCTAAGGGCTTAATTGCTAGTAATTTTAAATAGGCGGACTAAAATGTGAAAAAATAAAGTATGGGCATGTGGAGCTAAGGATATTCTAGTAAATTCAAAGAATTATAACGGCTAGTTGGACTAGTACCGTTGGATATGTGGGAAACTCTAAGCACGCTCCTCAATGCGTTAAGCCGTCCACACTCCCCCCACACACCCACACTTTCTTCGTCTGATGAAAAAAGAGATTTTTAATTAAAAAGATTTCTCCTTTATTCAGTTGCCATATATAGGACTAGGGTTTTTCCTTTTTTAGAGCCATCAAGGGAAGTGCAGAGCCGAAGTGGGTTTTTTTTGCTTCATTGATCACCATGAACATTTTCAAGAAGAAAACCACTCCTAAAGGTACTTCCTTTTTAGCTTTTTGGACTGTTTAGTACTCGGGAAAATGGAATTTGGAAATGGGTATGTCTTAGTATGTTTTTATTTGAAACGTACAGGTAATTTAGTTTTTTTTTCCTTAATGATTTCAGGTTTATACTGCTTAATATCATCTGCATTGATTCTGAATTTCTAATTTTTTTTTCTGGGTTTGCTTCTGTGTTCATGGAAGCGAAAATGGTTTTTTTTTCCCTTTCGTTTTCTGAGTTCCTGTCCATCTGTGTAAAGCTTTATGCGATTTTCGCTTTAATTTAATTTAATTGGATTGTGTGGACCAAATGGAAGGAAAGGTTTTGCTCAATATTGCTTGTTTTGCAGCTTAATTTGTGTCTGGAATGCTTCTGTATTTTATATAGGTATTAAAACAAAATTATTGAATGATTGTTCTAAATTCACAGATGCTCTCAGGGCCAGCAAGAGAGAAATGGCTGTTGCAACCAGAGGTACGTGTGCATTGTGTGGTTAATGATTTTATTATTGTTCTCAAAATCAATTCTTGTTTATTGTTATTAAAAGGGGGGAAATATTGCTTACTTAGTGCTTTGAGAAATTTTAATTTTAGCAAATCTTAAATGAAAGAAATATCAAGATGGAAGATGAGAGTCAAGTTAATTGTGTACTTGATATTCATAACTAATAGAGCTCAACAAAATCTTAATGTTAAGTTATTTACGTGTTCTTATGGCAAAAATCTGAAATTACAAAATTTAAGAATAAATAGACTTGAAAATTTTACACCTAATTTGGTAAAACTTGTATGATAGTTTGACTTCTGAAAATAAAAATTCAAAGAAGTACTTTGGCTAAGGATTGAATCATATTAATGTTAGAATTGACATTTTCTACAAAAGGTAAATAAATAGATAAATAAGCAGGATCTGCACATAGGAATGGTGATTGGGGGAGTTCTACTGAAGGGGGTTTTCAGAAAAGGATAGGAGATTGGTGAGTGCCCCCCCGCATACTGTATATTTTTTACATAATAAAGTTTTATGATTTAGTTTTAAATAAAAATGGGGCTGGAGTTTGGCTCTTTGGCTGGTTGGTTACCAGTGCCATAGAGATGAATGCAGCTCCCTATATCCAGATCTTCTCAACCTTTCACTCATGTTTGCTATGGTTTCTTCTTTTTCTAGCAGACTTATTATGTGAGGTTACATCTTATTATTCGTTTTTCTTCAAATCTTTTTCTTTTTTTAATATAATCCTTTTTATAGTGATTGGGGTTTCTAATCATGTCTTCTTGGTTTCTTTTTTTGTTTTTTAATTGAAAAAATCTTTTTTTTTGTTAGCTATCATATCACATGATTTCAAAATATTAAAATTTTGAAATCCTAGCAAACTCCAATTCAAAAATTAAAAGATTTTGTTAGCATATCACTTGATTTGAAATTCTAGTGTTAGAATCCCATCAAAAGAAAATAGCCTGCAGGAGTTGAATTTGTACTGGAAATTGAATATATGCATAATTGATGTATTCTAAAATCATTTATAAGTTATGATGAACTTCAAATTCAAGGACTTAACATACACTGGAAGAAGAAAAGAAAAACAATATTACTCTTATGCGGGGTTTCCCTTTTTACACTTGGGTTTGGTACTTTGGTTCAAATCACACAAGGGCCACTAAATGGTTGATATCTCGAGGAATTCCAGGCAAACCTGAAAATTAGTACCAACAATGTGTGCATCATGCCACATTCATACGCGAATTTCAGAAGCAGCAGAATTTTTTCCTTCCTTTTTGAGACCTGCCTTAGTAGCTTAACTTTGAGATGCTAAGAGATGTTATTCAAAGAAACAATTCTATCACAAATTTAAGACCTGTTTTGTATCTTTCTCAGATGATTATGCTTTTTCTTTTAACCCCCCTTTTGTTTTATAGGAATTGAGCGCGAAATTGCATCCCTTCAACTAGAGGTATGTTACTTTTAATGGTGTGTTTTTGGATAGATTGACTCGATTGTGTACTTTTCTTAACTTTATTCTATTATGGAATTCAGGAAAAGAAATTAGTTGCAGAGATCAAGCAAACAGCTAAAACTGGAAATGAGGCAAGTTCATGTTCTTGTGAAGTAGTTAACTGGGATGGATATAGATATTGGCCATAACCTGTCAGAAATTATAATTGAGGGATATGATCATGCATTATTCACTTATCAGTTATTGTC
>CANXYC013062047.1:5000-12217 GCA_948193065.1 Aleurites moluccanus | reverse complement strand
ATATATATATATAGATATATATATATATATATATAAATATATATATATATATATATATATATATAATCAATTGCAAACCAGTAAGAGACAGAAAATCCCAAATGCATTACTTAGGTAAATAAAACATTGTTCATCTTGATTTTCCAAATTAAAACTGAAAAACCTAGATGAAAAATCACTCACAGAGGAAACCCAGATGAGCTATCCCCTAAATACCATGAAAAAATCTCCAAAATTTACCAACAATGAAAAAGAAGATCATAAAGACATCAAAATATCGAGTAGAGTGCAGAAAAAAATTATATAAATGAGAAAAATAAGAACTTTAACCAGAGAATAAAAAAGAAAAAGAAATCACACCTGAGTTCCTTTATATTCTTCTGGAAAACAAGGGGATGATGTTTTCAAAGTAAAAAAGAAAAAATGGGGTCTTGTCAAGCTCTATCTCTTGACAGTGAAGCAATGAGCTCACACTGTGCTTTTTCTTTAGGTTACGCTTGCACTTTCCAGTGACCGGAATTGATGATTATGGGATTCTTATTTTCTACTCATCTTTTGAAAATGTCGCGATCGGTGGCTGAGTCTTTTAAGACATTAGGTGTATTGTTTTACTGAAGTATTACCTGATAAATATGGCAGCGGGCAGATATTGCCATATTCAAAATTGTACCGCCACTTAAATTTATTATCTATCCGTTATATGTCCCGTTTCGACTACTTAATTTTATTATCTATCCGTTATACATCCCGTTTCGAGTACAGAGTAAGATGGATCGTGGGACGGAACAAATAAATAAATATATCCATTTAATCGATTAATTTATTTTTAATTTTATTTTTTTAAATACTTTTAACATCAATTCATTTATATTAAATATTAAATATTAACACAGTATAAATTATTCATTATAATATAAAATATAATTATAAAAGCATACAAACAAAAATAACATCTTAAAATTACATATTCTTAAAATATTCCATTTCATTAAATAAATACTACTTAATATTTATCAATATCTTTAATTATCTCACTTTTTTCGTCAACATTCTCGTCATCATAAAAAATGATTTAAAAAATACTATTTTTTAAAAAGTTAATAGATGAACTTATAAAGAAGAAAAACATTTTAGTATTATAATATTTATTAAGTAATAATAAATTGAATAAACTAAAGTAATATAACAAATTAATTATCTCTAATCTTAGTTCACATCTAAGTTTGAGCACACATGAGTACTTCCATTGTTTTAGGAGTTAGCTTACTACGATGTGGACTCGATAATCTATCACTTGTACTGAATGCAAATTCTGAAGCAATTGTTGTTACAAGAATAACTAAAATATCTCTTGCAATCAACCTCAAAGAAGGATATTTATGTCACGACCCACTTTTGGGCCGCAACGGTCCTAGGGTACGGATAAACTTAAAGTCACCGAAAATCCGTAGAACCCATTAAACAGTCCATTCATCAATCATTCAATCAATATTAATTTATTAATCAATACTTAAATCCCATTTATTTCTTATAAATTTTACAGAAAATTAGTCAGAGTTTCCTTTGTAATTTTAATACTATTCCAAACCCAAAATCGGGTTTTTCATAAATTATACAACCTGCACTAAAAAATTATTTTTACACTCCTAATAATTTACCATCCTTATACCCTCAACTTCACATATCAATAATCACATATGGCACTTATAAATTTCTTTTAAAATACAAAAAATTTCATTTTATTATTTACCTCTGTCATTGTCTTTATCACTTTATTATCATTGACATTTTCAATCAATATGCATTACACATTACATTTTGAATGTCACTATAACATTAAATATTTTACTATTTATACATCATTATAATACTCAATCATTTAATTATATACAGTGTCATGGACCTCTATGAGTGAACACTTATAACCTTTAGTGAATAATATTTTATCTTGATGTACTTGATATTCCAAGTCGGAAAAGGAATTGACTTGGAATCAGTTTTCTCCATCTCATCCTTGTAAAAATTATAAACCACAATTTGATGAGTATAAAATACTCAGTGAGCATGCATACATCATTATATATGAGATATAAGCATATGATAATAAAAGATATCAACGGTAAGCAATAAGGTATAAGTTTGGAATCAATAATCAAGTAAACAATACTCGTATCATGTAGATAAGACAGATAAAGGGATGGATTATATGTAAATTTACAGTCTCCAGTAGTATCAGTATAGACTATATGCTAACATACAGTCTCCAGTAGCATCAGTATCACACCAGTATCAGTAAGCATAAGGTTGATCAGACCCTATGGCCAGGACTATAACCCCTCCCAGCTAGGACATCAGTAATACAATATGCACATCGCCGACAGTATATTCCCACTACCCTTTCGGAGCGGTAGTTTTGTCAAATTCACATGTAAATAGGCCAATGGAAATCAATAATAATATCAAGTATGCATTAAGAACATTTCGGTACAATGGCTTTTAATACACGAGTGTACTTATTAATCAGTACACAAAAGACATTTCAATATCAATAGCAATCAATGAATATGGATAAATTTCAATCTTTTGGAAGATCAAAGAATGATCAACAATAACAAGTGGCATTTAAACATACTCATTGGGTCAACAAATCAAAACATGAGTATACAAAATGATGTATACATTTCTCACATTACCTTATAACTTGAACATTTCCCTTTTTCTTTATCCTTGATTCTCTGTCTTATCTCTTTTGGTACATATCACGTCTCTTATTTATTCATTGGGTCAACAAATCAAAACATGAGTATACATAATGATGTATACATTACTCACCTTAGCTTATAACTTGAACATTTCCCTTTTCCTTTATCCTTGATTCTCTGCCTTATCTCTTTTGGTACAAATCACGTCTCTTATTTATTTTCAACTCTATATATCCAATTAATTTCCATTTAGATACTATTTAACATAAAATTACATTACTTATATTTATATTAAAGAAAAATCCTCAAATTTCCAAGTTACTAAGGTTTTTCTGTGCAAAATTTTTTACCAGTAGCCTGTGTTCCATTACTCATATCTCTTTCTACAATTATCCAATTGCTTCAATTCTTATTCTAATTAAACTTAATATATGGGGTTCTAGCATATCCAAATTTCACATTAAAATCATTAATACACAATTTATGGTATTAATTTAAACTTAGGCCTATAACCAGCCCTGCTACCCTATATTCTGCTTGCAATCCTATTCTGGCAGATTCTGTTCTTTTGCTAATAATTCAATCAATACTTAACCAATTACTGTAATTCTTTTTCTTATTGAAAATATACACATAAAATTATAACATATCCAAAATTCAGAATTTTTGGATTACTGTACAATTATTAGTGAATTTCCAAATTTAAATTACTGTCCTGAAATCTCTATCCAGACATGCCCTATTTCTATACCTATAATTAATTCCGTACTCATCTAATTATAAAACCATTTTACAAAAATTTAGATAAAATATCAATGAACATCTTTTATGTTTAACACTTTCTCTAATTCAAAATTTAAGGTCCTTATATTAATACAATTCTGTAACCTATGTTCTATTAAACAATCATTCTGGGTAGTCTATACTTATGACCTAATATCTTATAAACCAAAAATCCAATTGAAAACCAATTTTACAGGATTAGATATAAGACATAAATGAACAATTTTCATGTTGAATACTTCTTTTAATTATATCTTTATTATTATATACAATAAAAAATACAATAGCATTTTTCTATAACTCTAATTTCATACCAGTCACAGTTTTTACTCAATAACTCTTTTCTCACTTAGAATTTCATAAATTTCTTTTATAGAAGTCTAATTAACATATTTATCTACAATTTTTATGTTTTAACCATCTTCAAATTCAATCTTTAAAATTTCAGAATAATAGTCACAAATTACTACCATCAAACAGATTCCAGAAACTGTATAAACCCTAACTCATTCTTTATGTTTTTAACTTAATTACCTCAATTATTTGCCAAATCATGCTATAGAACTCTTAAATACAATTAAAAATGATAATTTTAGAATCATTACCTCAAGTTAAACTCTTTGATTCCATCTTTTTTGATCTCTCCTAATATCTTCACATAATCTCCATCAACTTCCTTTTTTAACTCTTCTTTCTCTCATCTCTTCCTATCTAATTTTAGTTAATTTCTTTGAAAGGAATGGAAGTATATTTTTGATCACTTTCTCTACACATGGTTCGGGCAAATCCTTCCTTATGGCTACCAACACTTATTCCTTTATACACTAAAGTCAAATAAAAAGGAAATTTGTAGAGAATTCTAGAGAAAAGGAGAAAAAGTCACTAAAAACACATGTTGTTTTACTATTTCCTTAATATTTTATAATTAATTAAAAACACATAGTATTTATTCCATAACTTGGCCATTTGGCCGAATGTTCTAAAAAAAAATTGATATTATTCTTTTGTCTTTTACTTAAGGGAATTATAATATAAGAAGAAAGATAAGAAGAAAGACTTTGACCTAGAAAATTTGACTTATATAAAGTTAATGTAAAGTCTTATTTTAATCAAATAAATTGCATAACTTTGGCCATTTCTTCATTCCTTTAGCCGGCCACATATGCTCCCTTCTAGAATAGGTGGGTTCCACAACTTTGTTTAATTACACTTTTGGCCCAAAATTTTCTTTATTTGCATTTTTTACCTCAAAACTTTCTGTAATTTATTATATCTATTCTGTTTAGATTTAACCTCAAGTGTGAGAAATGAAATACCTTATTTTAAGTTTTTCTATTCTTTAAAAATAGTTCTGGATCATTTCTGGATCCCAGACATTGGATTTCCAAAATTACCCCAAAGTTGTCTTTATTTACAATTTTGCCATTATTCTTATTTTCAGTGTTCCAAAATATTTTTCAACTCTTTCTTTTCACCATAATTTCACATAAAATTAACTTATTTAAACCTCCTAAGTTTGGGTCTGAAATTCTTAAATTTGTCAGACTGTTATTTTCCTGGCAGTGTTCTCGACACTGACGATTTTTGGAAAAGTTTGCATTTGTTTTCTAACCATGTCTCTAAAATTATTTTCCTATCATTTCAATACTTTTAAACCATAAACTGAGAATCAATTCATGCATACAAGATGAGGCTTCCTAGGGTATTACAATTTAATTCCATAATTTTTCCACTAAGATAAAATATCAAAATCCTTCATCCTAAATAAAACACCATCTAATTCCACTTTGGCATTATCAACTTTCTTGTCACTACTCACAAATAAATCAAATCCAGAAAAAAAAAATATTTCCCATAAGAAAAGTGGACTCTATGAGACAAGATGAAGTAGAAGTGGAACCCTCATTGGGTGTCTTTTTATTATATTGGTTAAGCAATTCAGAAATGACATTTTTAATCCTAAGGATCTCATATGCAACTCTATCACCATAAATTTGACCAAACATTCAATCCAATAATTTCATCTTAAATCTTGGGTCCAAAATAGCAGCTACTCCCATGATGCCATGAATCACATCCCAATATTGATTAAATTTTTCAATCATATCCAAAACAATTTTTCTAATTATCTCATTAGAAGACACAACCCATCAACTCAATGCTATTTTCACCTCACAAACCTTTATAAAATAGGAATTAGTTGTGGAATAATTTCTCCTAGAAAACACTTTAGTTACATTATAAAATAACTCCAATTTTTCACAAATTTCTTTAGCTGATTTCCATTCTTCTTCACTAGGCATACAATTATAAGAGGAGTCATGTTGTTTCAAACAAAAAAACACATCTTTATAAAGTAAAGCAGTAGAAAACATCAAATAAGTAGAATTCCACCTAGTTTTGCAATCAAGAAACAACTCTTTGGTGCATGAAATACACATTAATCTAGTCATTTCTTCAAATTTTTGTCTCTTCTTTTGTGATCCAGTCCAATGCACCACACTATCATGCACTTTTTCAATGCATGGCCCAATAATTGCTAACCCATCTTGCATAATTAAATTTAAAATATGAGCAACACAACGCATGTGAAAGAGTGACCCATTTTTCCTAGAGATTTCTCTTTTGAAACTTATCTAAAAGAACTCTAATCATGACATCATTTGTACTATAATTATCAACAGTCAAAGTAAATAATTTTCTATCTAAATTTCATTCTAGCAAAGAAATAACTTCTTTTGTGTGAGGAGATAGAATATAGATAAACCTAAAAGATGCAATAATACAAACACATTAATAAATATTTTTTCACATGCTTATCATAAATTCATCATAAAATCACTTAGGAAATAAAGACATTATAGTATAGTATTAAGTTTGCAAATTGAAAAATGAAAAGTACCTCAAGAAGTGATTTTGGATAGTCCAAAAATGATTAATAAAGTGTGATGTGATCACCATGAACCCTCTCTTTTTATTGCTTGAAGTCCACATGTCGGTTGTAATAGCAACTCTACTTTAGTGCTTCTCCAATGCCAAGTATACTTTGGTTTCCTCATGTTCATTAATTTTCAAAATATTTTTTCTTATGGTGTTTCTAGAAACTATTTTAAATAATGGTTGAAAAGAATGCACAAATCTCCTAAAACTAATGTACTCAACAACATTAAGAGGTAACTCATGCAATATGATCATTTTAGCTATTTATTGTCTACAGATATTTTCATCAAAATGATAAATACCTAAATTAGTCTTAGACAACCTATCAACTTTCCATTGTTCACTAATCAAAACCTTTTGTCTCATATCTTTAATCCCATAATTTTTTTTCTTAGAACATCTTTTCAAATGCTCACGCAAATGTGAAGTTTCTTGTTTTAGTATCTCCTAAAAATAATTTTTCACAATAATTACATTGAGCTTTATCTTTGCCATCAACTTTCTTTCTTTTAAAATGGTTCCAAACATCTGATGTTAATTTCCTTTTTCTAATTTCTCTATCAATTTCAAGTTCACAACTAGTAGGTGTGCTAGTTGGAGTGGAACTACTATTTTCTAGTGTTAATGGCATCGGAGAAGGATTACCTGAAATTAGAGATTGATTACTTCCAACTTCATTTTGAGAGCTATTGTTTCCCGAGGATGATATTTTTGGACCTAAAACAATTGAAGAAATTAAAACACAATAAAAAGGATATATAATGTTGAAGAAATTAAAACATAATAAACCAT
>CANXYC013062047.1:0-2500 GCA_948193065.1 Aleurites moluccanus | reverse complement strand
AAGTTATCAGTATATGGATTAAAATTATCGAAATGCTAAAGATAATTTTAGAAACTTAGTTAGAGCGAAAACGAGAAACTTTTCGAAAATCATCGGTATTGATATCACTGCCGTAAAAATAGTAGTACGATCGACAGAACGGATGAATTTTTGAATTTGGATTGAGGGTAAATAATAATATATATTCATGTGTGAATATAGTAAAAAGAAATATGAGAAAAATTGTAATATCTGCCATTTTTGTAGTATTTTATTAATTTTGTATGTTTGGAGAATGTATTAAAATTTTAAATAAGAATGTTGAGAATTTCAGGAATTTCTATTTTGGATGCTGCAGGATTTTGTGATGATAATTGTATAGTTTTAAAGACATAATTTGATCAAGTGTAAAACATGGAAGTTGTTAATTTATGTCTTAGCTATAATTCTGTAAAATTATTTGGCAAAATTCTATGTGTGTGATGAGTTGTGTCTATTTGGGCAAAGCTGGTCTGGTTGAGAGTTTCTGCAGGGATGCAGTGTCTGTTTGAAATTACTGGGAATGATTGAGACAAAATTAGCTAAATGTGTGAACATAAAAAATGTTCCTTTGCATGTTTAAATGATGATTGTAAAATTTCAGAATTTTTGGATAAGTATATCTCAGTGGAGAGTGATTTTTCTCAGGATTATTCAGTTGGATTTTGGGGCAAAAGTCTGGGTTATTTTTGGAGAGTCACCACGGTCTATGTGTTAGTTCTTTTGATTTGAAATTTTGATATGTTATGACCCTGAATGTTGATTGTAAGTGATAAAAAAATAAGCAAGTTTGGATATTTGTAGCTCATTTGCGAGCTGGCTAAATGTGGGATGTCTAGGCAGGGTTTTAACTTAGAGGCATTTTGTTATGGCGAGCCAGCAATATGAGAGGAGGCATTTTGTGAAGTGGCGAAATGGCGAAGTGGCGAGGTGAGTTTGACAAAGTGGTAATTCGCGAAGAGGAAGTTGGCAAAGAGCTTTGGCAAAGAGGAAAGGCGAAGAGGATTTGGCGAAGAGGCATTATGCGAAGAGGCATTATGCGAAGAAGCATTATGCGAAGGGCAGTATGCGAAGAGAGAATGTGCGAAGTGGCAGTTCGCGAAGAAGCGAAGAAGCGAAGATGCAAAGAAGCGAAGAGGTGAAGAAGCATTGTCGAGATGGCATATGTGAAGAAGAGTTCGCGAGGAGAGTCTGGTGAGGCCACATACGCGAGGTAGTATATGCGAGCTGGTATAGCGAAGAGGCAATGCCGAATCAAGTTTGGCGAGCTGGGAATGCAAAGTAGGAATGGAGAGCTGGTTAGGCGAGATAGATTTGCCGAGGTAGGTCTGGCGAGGCGAGCTGGCTAGCATATTTCTAGGTAGAGGTCTATTTAACCCCCAGTAACCCCAGTAGCGTTTCACGATTTTCCTTTCTTCTTCCTTCGATTAAATTCAGTCTTTTTCTCGGATTTGTTCCATTTTATTTTCTAAGACATTAATAATCAAATTAATGCATTAAACTTCTAGATTAATTAATATTAAGGCAGAAATCATCAAGATTTGAGCAGAAATCTCAGAATTTCAGTTTGAAGGAAATAAGGTAAATTTTCTTTCTAACCTATTTTCTTTGGATTTATTTAAGTCTATGGGTTAGGAAAATTTATTTCTGGGTATACAGAATTTATTGCTAGTGATCTGAACCTATTAATGGTAATTAATATGGGAGAAATCTGGAGATTGAAACTATCATGAACAGTAACTCCGAAAATTAATGCAGATTTAATACATATTTTCTTTAAGAGATTAATGAAATTGTTGTTGGAAATTAAGAATAGAGACTCTAAGATAATTAATTAATGAGAAATCATGTTGAATATTATTGGTTTGGAGAAACCCTAATTTTGTATATTTAGAAAATTTGTTAGGAGGAGAAATTCGAATTTGATTGAGGGATTTTAAGTGGGCAGATTTCTAAGGAGGAAATTAAGAGAAATTTGTATAAGAGATAAGTATGAACATTCTATTTGATTATTGTTCTTTGAAATTAAAATGACCAAAGTATTCTTACATTTGATTATCCTATTATATATATATATATTTATATACTTGTATAATGTGAATGGCTTGATCAATATTCTTGGATCAAGTTCATATGTTTCTTGCTTGTGAATCCGATTTGAATAATGTTATATGATAATGGTCTTGCGACCAATATGCTTCTTATGAGATTGAAACCCATGACCCATGGATAGAACACTCTTCCCAATGAGAGTAAATTCATTGGTCCATTGTGCACTTTGGGAGCCCAATCGATAGGGTTTTTATCGGTGTTCCACCTAGAGGGGGCCAGGAGCTCTAGGCGCATGCCTGGCCAAGCATGTGTGCACGTTAAGGTAGCAAGGCTACCGATACGTATGATATGATATGAGATCAGTTCTTCCATATGAGATTTGATAATGCCATTCTTTGTGGGCATTCTATGTTCTAAATATGAACCATGA
>CANXYC013061564.1:0-15858 GCA_948193065.1 Aleurites moluccanus | reverse complement strand
TATATATATATATATATATATATATATATATTTTATTACTTATTAATTTAGTGTATGTACACTTAATATATACAAAAATCTTTCCTTCCTACATAAGCTTAGAACTTTATTAATTAAACACAAGAGTGCAAGATAAGCAATGACCTAATCCTTTGGTTATACACTTTTAGACATCATTAATAATAAATGATTTGTAGTCTTTGCTGAAGCTACCTCCACTAGTTTTCATTGTAATGTATGATTTGACAACATAAATAATCAACCCCTATTGGCTACTACTATTTTTTATTTCTTTTTACATATTTCTACATATATACTTTGTTACTTGGCATAATTGATAATTAATGATTAATTTTTTTTTTAAATTAAAATATGAATCTATTATTTAAAAAAATATACACTTATTATTACATTATATTTCGATATATAATAATCGATATTTTTATTAAAACAACAATAAAATTATTCATCTTATAAGCAATTAAACTTTAAATCACTTTTTTTTTTTTTCATTATTTCCTTAATTACATAGAGTTAATATGGTTCAGCCATATCGAACTAGTTATACTATGTTTTATGTATGTACATGTATTGATTTCTGCTTTGCTGGATTTAATAACATTTTTTTTAATTAATTACCTCCATGTAATTACAATGTTTTGGTGCTGTTATGTTTGGTTTTGGATTCAATCGTACAAATCACAAACCAATAAACAAGCTTGTTAAGCGGCATGTCATCAGCGCATAAACCAACGACCAGAACGACAAGTAGTTCTAAACAGAATGTACGAATGGGCTAGTGTTTAATTGGACTATTAGGTCCATTCATAAGGGTGATTTTCACGTTTGACCCAAGTTTAGTACTGGCAGACCTTCTCCCTCTCATCCACATTGAAAGGGCGCCTAGTATCTTGGCCTTTCAGCAAAACTTAAAATGGTCTTAGTGAAAAATATTTTTTCCAAACAGTGTGAGCAATTAATCAATTCAATTTAAATCGAATTTAAATTTTAAATAATCAAATTAAATTAAATTAAATTAAAAATTTTATAAGATTAATCGAATCAATATATTTCGATTTGATAATTCGGTTAATTTAATTTTTTAATATATATATATAATTTAGTAAATTTAGTTATTTTAAATTTTTAATAAAAAATTAAACCAAACTGAATAAATTAAAATATATAAAATAAAATTAATCGAACTAAATTTTAAATGAAATCAAACCTATTAAATTAAATTAAATTTATTTCAATTTTTAATTAATCTGTTTTTTTCTCATTCCTACTTATATTTGTTATGTTAGATAGATTTTATAAGGATTAATTAACAAAAAAATCATAAATTTTTATGAAATTTATAATTTTCGTATGCATTTTTTAATTTTAATAAATTAGATCTCATTCTTGCTAAATTTTATGATTTTATCATTAAAAATTAAATGATGGAAACAAAGTTGTTTCGTCATAAACAAAGTAAAAATCAAAATCAAAACTTCCAAATCTGTCTTTTTTTTTTTTTTTTTAATTGCTTCCGATGGATTTTGCTTATTACTTGAAGTTTTAATTAACTTAATGAAGTTAGTTGAAAGATGGGTTTTCAACTTTTTGGGTTGTTTTAGATGTTTGGTATGGTATTCAGATATGAATTTTGATATACTTTTTAATTTTGTTTTTGTTTTTATTATTTATTTTATTTTTTAACTAACTTGACTATAATATTATAAAAAAATTACACCATATCATATTATCTAAAAATTGATTTAAAAACTAATCCATGATAAATTAATATTCGATTTACTAAAATTAAAAATTCACGTGAAAATTATAAATTCTTAAATGATTATATTTCAATTGGCTTATTTTTTTATTTTATTAACCAAAATTTAATTTTTAAATTTAAATTATAAATGAAAATTTTCTTATATTTATGAATTTTCTTATTTAGGACGATACTCAAAAACTGAATTGTAAAACTAACTTACTGAAATAATAATAATAATAATAATAATAATAATAACATTTCAATGAGATATGGATACATATAATAACTAATATCTAAGCTAATAATCCCCATATGAATAAAAAGGGTTATTGTATGTTGATTCCTCTAGCTCTAATGAGCTTTAAAAAAAGAAAATAATTACTAATTAATGAGCTTTTATTTAACAATATTAAAATTATTTTTAAAATTTTCAAAACTATGAAATGCTAATTGCAAATTTTTGAAAAAAATCTTTTTACTTTGTCATAAACATTGTGCATGCAAAGTGAAAATTTTGTTCAAATTCATTTTGAGAACTTGTTTCGAATCTGTATTTTTACAGTCAAAGTTTCCCTTATACTCTTGTGGCTATATATAAATACTCTCTTAAAATTGTCCCCCTTTTCTTTTTTTCTTTTTTTATGACCATCTAATATTTAAATTGGTTGTATGATTAATTTATACTCAAATCGAAACAATTTATAAAATATTAAAACTCTTTTAATATATATATATATATTTTCAGTTTATTCTCAATATCTTTTTTTTTTCAATTTACAAGATTTGAACTTGTTAATAATATATATATATATATATATATATATATATAAACACCGGCTGAAAAGTCAAAAATGGACTTTGATCTGTAGCCTACGTGGGCCCATCTTGAGTCGCATAATAAAGTTCGGTATTAAAATGATTTAGGGGTTTGAATTATGTAATTATCGATTTAATATAAAAATATTTTTTTTTTTAGTAAAAATTTTAATAAGCAATACTAACTCTTATTTGTTATTATATTTTTCTGATTTGAATGAAAAAATTGATAATTAATTTTTATTTAAATACTCAAGAGATATTTGATGAAATAATTGCCAAATGTACTATTGATATAAAAGTGTAATTGTTAAATTAGTAATCATTATAAGTAGTTCATAACTGCTTATGAGATTTACCTATTGAAATAAAATTTTGTCACAATTAAAATTTTTTAATTGGCCAATCAAACAAAATAAATTTTTTTAATTGGTAATATATATATTGACAATCGGTAATTATGAGTGTTTAATCGACCAATCAATTACTCTCTCAATAATTTATTAATTATCAATACATATATTTTCAAACGAAAATTAAATTTTATTAGATGAGCATTCAAACTCTCTTAATAACAAATAAGCAGTTACTTGCATAGCTAGTCAGCCCACGTAGTCAGCAGTTGGAGTTTTCCCTTCTTTTACCTTTTTAGCCCTTGATTTTAATTTTTGTTCCCGTTCTTGATTTTGATGTTAATTAAATTTTCAGCTGTGTTATTAGACTGTAATTCCTTGATAAAAATAATAAATAAATAAATAAATAAATCATTTATATAAAAACAATAGAAGAATAATTTACGAAAGGTCTAATCAGGTTAGTATTATTGAGTTACAAAGCATATATACATACGGATGTTACTTCTTATAGGTACATTTGCAACCAAACACGAGAATCATGCCTTTAATACATCCAAACCCCAATAATTTTGTCAACAATCACTATTACTCGCCACTACTTTTGTAATCTAATGTTAAATGCAAAATAATTTAGTTCTTAGTACCGAAATTATATTTTTTAAGAATTGAAATATAGTAATTATAATTTATGATAGACTCTAATCAGAATTCAATTAGTAGTATAAGAAAATAAATATATTGATTACCTAATTTATTAGACTCTGAAAGAGAAAAACTCTTTTATATAATATTGATATGATATAAGTAATATCAAGCATAAATGAATTTCCATATTATTCAAATTTCATATTCATTCAATGGTAAAAGAGAAGAAAAAAAGAAAGAAAAAAGTCAAATCCAATATATATATATATATAAAAGAGACGATTTCATAATTTTTGATATGTAAAAATAAGTCGTTAGATACTCTATTTTTTTATTAAGACTAAATCTAAAGTCACAGTGTTCTATTCGAATCTTCTAATTCTTACGATAAATAAAAAATTAAATTTATATTAGATCTGAATCATCCTATCTATTCTCATCTCTTGAGGAGAAGTTTGGTTTTAAACCCACAGTTCGAATTTGAGAAGTATATTATGCTAATATGTTTTGAATAATCCATATTTCGAAGACAAACACTTAGTAGCGTGTATATATATATATTCAAAATGGAATATGATGCCTTGGGATTTTTCTAATATGCATCATACATGAAATGTAGCCCGCCATTGAAGTTAGCTATTTGAGTCAACTAATGTATTATTAGTGTACTATATATACACTTAATTGACATTTCAATTACTAGGTGAAAGAGCTTACTCATGAGTCATGACAAGGAAATGAGAGCTCTTGTATTCGTATTCTTTGACTCAAATATTCTCTAAAAAGATGGCTTTACTCTTTTTCTTTATCAAAAAAAATAATTTTTTCGAGGAAACACAATATTAATATAAAGGACTATATATATATATTGTTTTCTTCTTTTAATTAAGATCTATTTATGAATTAATCCATTAACCTAAACTAATTAACATTCCTAATAATGATCACTGACAAGAGGCAAAACTAGCATAATCAGGAGTTTATATATAGTAAAATATAGTATACATATGTTAGGGTTTATTCACTTGAATTGGGATGGTAAATTGGTAATTGGTTGGGTGTATTTTGGGCATTTAAAAATATATATTTTGGATGGATTTGAATTTAAGAGTAATCTGTATATTATATAGTAAGGGTTATGGGAGAAGTTTAGAGAAAATGTCAGCATGCACACTTGCTCTCATGTTTTTCAATGAAAATAAACAGATATTAAAATTGATCCACCATGACCGTATTTGGACAATGAAATTACTTAATTAATTTTCAATTTTATTAATAAAATTTTAAAAATTAGATTTTTTATTTTTAATATACAAGATGCCCTTATTTCAAAAAAATATAAAATTAATTATTGGTTATGTTTAATGACTGCGTTGATCTAAGAGAATTTAACCTCATGGGAGATATAAACATATAATATTTTGCTATGAATTGATTTTATTCAGGAATTCTGCAATATCTTATACCGTTGAATCGATTCTTTAAATTTGAATTTTAAAAAATAGATTAATAATTAATAAAATTTAACTTAATATTCAATACATATGTTGTTTAAAGGATGTGAGCTCTCTATACCGAAACCAAATTTAAAATAATAATCATAATAATAATTGGCTCGATAAAGCTATTACCTAAAATTATAAACATATTTTATTAGTATGATAGATCCTGCAATCACTTCATGAATATTAAACCAATGTGCAAGAGACAGGTACTTTTAACCCAACTAAATAAATAACCATGCATGTGAATGTTATGTTTGCTTTGAATCTAAGATTATATATATATATATATATATATATTCATTCTGAAAAAATTGAAATTAATTAAAGCCCACATATATATATTCATTCTGAAAAAATTGAAATTAATTAAAGCCCACATTATCATTATTAGTTTTTGAATATTAATATATATATATATAAATATTTTTAATTCCAGTCAAGATAACGCATGACAAAGTAAAGCCAATTGTTGAAGCTTAATAATAATTATATTCTATAAGACCTTTTGGATGAACTTTTGCCTGTATATATATTTCAGCTAAAAGACTAAGCAATTCATATTCAACTGTCCCATGAGAAGAAAGCAGTCAAAATTTTCTGCATGTGCTCTCTCTTTCTAATTGAAGAGAGCATATATATATATATATATATATATAAACCCCACATGTAATATGCATTAAAAAAAAAAAAATTCCAAGCTGACCATAATTATAAAATATGATGCCTTAGATTTTCCACAAATAAAAACAAATTTTGACATTTGTTTTGTTTGATATATTAAAGTAGGACAGCCCCAGCAATCAGCAATTAATTAGTATGTCCTTTTTTTATTAGTATTATTATTATTGGAAGCAACTCAAAAATTATATATATATAGGTTTCTCTCAATTGTAGGATTGATTTTATGTAATTTAATTTCAGGATAAATAAAAAAGAAAGAAAAAATAAAAATCCTCCAATTTAGAGAGCTTGAAAGTGAAATTATAATTGAAATTGACAACCACCTAAAATTAGATTTAGAATTTTATTCACAAGTGAAATTATAATATAATTAAAAAATAATTCAATAATTCCATTCTCAATAATAAAAATTACAATTCTACTAATGTCACTATTACCGTCATTCACTAGATGGTCTACCGTCACTATCATCGCTAACGATGATGACTCATCGTATTGCCATCGTCTATTATCTATTGTCATCCCTATCATTATCAGCGTCATCGCTGGTAATTCATCATCACCTCCAATATCATTGTTAATGGTTGATCGCCATTCTCATCACCACTATAGATGGCGATGTCCACCGTCACCACTATTTTTATTTTCATTAATTTTTATTTAATTTTAATTTCAATTCAAAATTTTTTATGAGAAATAAATGTTAAAATTATAATTTTAATATAATTCTAATTTTAGAGAATTAAAATTAAAATTAAAAATTTTAATTTTAATTTTAATTCTTTGTCCCACACGGATATTAAAGGATCTTAAATTTCCATATGATATATATAATTAAATAACAAAATTAAAAAAAATCCAATAGTACTGCATTTTGTAGTATAATAGCACATGCCATCCTTCTAATTGAAGCTAGGTAGATTTGCAAATTCATCTTTTTGGATTCTATAACATTTTCCATTCCCATTAATTTTTCTATACCTCAAGAAAATCGCTCTGGCTATAGTAATTTGAAGTGGGTAGCAATTAAGATCAAGAAGAGGAGAAGTATTATATAATAATAATAATAATATATAGCCTAGCTAGCTAATCATTAAAAAAGTAAGGAAAATGAAAATGAAAATTGAAAACCAAGTAGTTATAGTATGTATATGTACAAATGAGAAGTGGAGGTTTAATTAACTAACTTCATGGCTCTTGTTTAAAGAACATAGGAGCTGGGACCATGTCTTGCAAAAGTCCATAGTCAGGAACTTGATATTGGTGAATGTGTTGGTTATTGATATGACTCTGTGGATACATAGAGGCTGCACCAACAACTTGGTTGCTTAAATGAGGCATTTGAACCAAAAATTCTTGAGGAAAGGAAGGTCTAGTTGTTGCCAAGGGAGATGGTGTAAGCATAGAATGTGAGAACATAGCAGCAGCATTTCCTCTAAGAGTCGCGGGGATCGGATGATTATGTTGCCCTTCATATGTTGTTATCACAATTGATGGATCTTGAAATGATCTCTCTACTCTTTTCTTCACCGTACATTTCTGAGTAGTGCATCTATAATAGCTCCTGCAATGCCAGTTATCGCAAGTCTATGAATTTAGACTATATGCAGTACGCTGTAATATATAGAACATAATGTAATGTAATCAAATACATTTTTAGTTCATTAAGAACTTAATTATTAAGAATGAACTAATTCCAATTCAATCTTTTAATCATTCTCTTTCTTGATGACTTCTGGAAATCAAGAAATGGAAAAATATATATATAGTCAATGGAAGATGTTTATTATTTGTCACATCAAGGTTCTTAATTAAAGAGGGGTTTTCTTCACTATAAAAAAATAGGTATATGCTATAGGTGCAAGAAAGAAGAGGAACACCTTCATCCTTTAGGTATGGAAAGAAGAGGAATACCTTGGATAAGGACTATTCTTAACAGCCTTCTGTCCATATTTTCTCCATCTATACCCATCTTCTAGATGATCAACTTCACTCTTAGTCAAGAAGGCAAATCTTGGGTCTCTTTGCCTTTTGTCTCCTTTCTTCTTTGTCTTGCCACTGTTAATCATGTAAACCATATATATGTAACTTGCACCATCTTAAACAAATAAAAAAATAGTATAATTTTAATTAAGAAATCACTCAATCTAAAACTCTAGACCTTTTTCTCGGAAAGACTCTGATACCATGTTAAAGAACCAACAAATATAGCTAAAGTTAGAGCTTCTAGCTGGTTGAAGATAGAGATAATAATATTTAATATTTCGAACAAGTAAAAACAAAAACTTACTCTTTGTCGGAGCAATCTGGTCCATCCTCAGACCCCTTTGGTTGGTTTGATATGTCTTTCTTGGTTTTAATTCCTGAAGAATCTTCTTCACCACCAGCCTCACTTGAAGAGAAAGAAACAGAAGAATTTGGTGTGAGTGGATTTTCAGTATTATTGACTCCAATTTCCACAGGGTTTGGATGATGATTATTATTAGTATTATTGGCTTCTATGGAAGAAAACACTTCAGAAGAAGGAGACATGCCAAAAGCTTTTCCAAGAGAGTTATAATCCATGGATCCATGTAAACACTCTGTGAAACTCATGTAAGAAGAAGGATCAAACCCATAATTATTAGTTGATGAACCAATAATGGAAGAAGCAGGCTTATTGTAGTGATGTTGAGAATCTTCATGGAAAGAAGCATGGTAGTAAAGATCTTTGCGTTGATCATCAGACATGGAGAAAAAGAAAGAAAGAAAGATAGAAGATAAATTAATTTAGGGTTTAGATTTTTATGAGTGTTGGTTTTGTGTTAGACTTTTAGTTCAAGGGTGTGTATATATATAATTAATCAGTAATTTGATTGAAATTTTACATATAAATAAAAAAAAGAGAGAGAAAGAGTGTTAGATTGGGTTTGGATGATGAGAGAGTATTGTATTATAGCTAAGGTAGCTAAAAGCTAATACCACTTTATAAAGAAGGTTGACAAAACAAACTTCCAATTAGAAGAGCAAATAGTGCCTTCTCATGTGGAAACGTCCTTTTTTCATCCTTTACCAGTTACAGCCCCCATCTTATATCAATTCTTCACTGTTTCTAGTCTCCTAAGGTGAGATTATATTTCAATTTATGTATATTATATTAAAATCATTTTTTCAATTTGATAAAAAATTATCTGTAATTCATACTCGAATTGAAAAACTTGTGAATAATTTTTTTCTTTTTTTATGATTAAACTCTAAAAATCGAATTAAATCGATAAGTATCAATTTTTTTTTTTCAATTGCAATTCAGTAATTGATTTAGCTAGCCATATGACCAAGTCATCGAATGCTTAAATGAAAAAACAGTCACAATATTGATATCAATACTTAGGACAGTATATCTCTTGTGAATATAAGAGATCATTGACAATTTGCTTGTGAGATATGAAATTGAAGAAAAAAGAAGGGTAACCCTCCTTAGATAGTCTCACCATAATGTTCTTTTCTCTCATTTATTCTTTTTTTTTTTTTTATTTGACTCCAACGGTTTTGAATTTGAAATTTCTTAATAATAAATTTTATTGAATAATAAATAAAAAATTTAATTTTGGTTTCTTGAATTTATATATATATATATATTTGCTTCAAATTGTTTCCTACTGCTGAAAAAATGTTGATATCTCTACTCATTCTACCTAGTAGAGAAATAATGTCAAACTTTTGTAAAATTTTTTACTTTACTAAAAAAACGAATATTTAAATAATCTTCATTACATTATTTGTGCCTTGAAGAAGGCCAACAACTCATAAAAGTAATTTTATACTTCTTAGTATGTACTTCTAACCATATGCTTTTCATCTATACTTTCATATATCTATTGACATATCATATTTTAAAAGGCGTCCGATATAATATTTATATGTCATATCTTTTTCATGTAATTTCTTCAAATATATCAAAATATTAAAAAAAATTTCGATGTTTTATAAATATAATTTTATGATTTTTTTTATTAAGTGCCCAAAGCACACTATTAAAAATAATTATTTTATAAACATTATAAAATTTTAAAAGAAATTTAAGATTTATTGATAAAATTATTTTATTAATTTGTATCATTAAAATTGATATATGAATATACGTCTTTAAATTTTTAAAATTAAATACTATTCATTGATTCTCCTCTATAATTACTTAAAAAATAAAAATTCATTCTATTTTAATTTCTAAAATGTGATTACATTTTTAAAATCTCTCTCTCTCTCTCTCTCTCTCTATATATATATATATATATATATTTTGATATCAAAGAGCTTGGTTCGGAGCTAAAAAAAAATAGATTGTGAAACACGCGCTATAAGAGAGAGTGAAAAAAGAAGCAGGCAGGGATATGTCAGCGAAGACTAACAGTAACCGGTAATTGTCAGTCACGAGGACCCCTTTAAAAGATAGAGAGAGAGAAAGTGGCATTGGGTCAAAGATTCAAAGTTTGCTATTAAAAGAGGTATGGGAATATCAGGCTTACACGTGTCTATATTGGCACCGGCATTTGACTGTAGGCGACATATGACCCAGGCACGTGGGAGACGCCCTGCCGCTTTTCAAATCTTGCTGATGAGTATCCGACGTCATTGTTTTTTATTGCCTCTTTTGCTTCTTTGGATTTTAATGGCGTGTTTGGTCCCCATCTTTCTTTGGATCCCAATTTTAGCTTTTCCGTTTACACATGGATTATTCTATTCTATTATGCATATTAGAGATTAGAGGGATATGAATCCTCTTTATTTATTTTTTTATGTGAATGTGAGGATTAAAAATAATAATGATAAATAATAAAGATTATTAAAAAAAATTCATTAATATTATAGTTTTTATATGAGTTTTTAATTTTATCAAATTGAATCACATTTTTCAGTTTTTAGTAAATTTTGTATCCAGCAAACTAAATTTTTGGTAGTTAAATTTAATTTGAAAATTTTTATTAATATTTTTATCATGTTCAAATATTATTAAAAATTTTAAAAAATTTATAAACTTTGTCGAAATATATAATTTCTATATGAGTTTTTAATTTTTATAAATTAGATTACACTTTTTTAATTTTTGATAAATTTTATAATGATAAGATTTCATGTCATATTTCCAGCGGTCGGATGTGATGTGATAATTTGCTCTATCATTGATGTCTCCAAACCTATCCCGCCGCCGTCACTCGAGCCTCGTTGGTTGTCTTTTCGTTTTATATGAATTTTATTCCTTTGCTTGTTTTTAATTTTTCAGATTTTCGTTTTTATTTTTTTTCTAAAACGATTTTATTTTCTAATTTTATTTTTAAATTTTATTTATTTTTTTTAAATTTTCAACCAAATTGTGAAGTGGTAAAGTATTATTAAAATTTTTGGCTATGAAAATTGATGTGATAATTTTTTTATTATGTTAAAATTTGATTAAAAAATAAAAAAAAAGGAAAGTATTAAATTGAAAATTTTTATTAAAAAAATAATTTTATTGGCCAATATTCTTTCCCATGTGTTACATAATGTGATGAATGTAGTCAAACAAGTAATATAATTCATCAATATGCAAGTATTTACTTTAGTCTTTACACATTCTAAATCACATTCATAAAATATTATAATAACGTGATGATTTAGAATTTTTTGGAATTTAAAAGAAAAATCAAAGGTAATATGATATTAATAATGAGATTTTTTATTTTATTTTATTGAATGATACTCCTCCATTAAAAATAACTATGGGTCAATTCATCTCCTTCTTCTTCTTCTTTTTCTTCATCATTTAAAAATCACTTACTATTATTATTTGCCAAGCGAAGTCGACTGCCGTACGTGGCTTTCTACCATAGATAACAACATATTTTTGCTGCCTCAAATTAACATACATTTTCAAACAGTCCTTTTCACTAAATTTTGACCTCTATCAATTTGATTTGCTAGGAGTAATTGAATTAAAAAAAGAAAAATATTGCATTGCTAATAACATTTTTGTATTGCTTTATTTTCTTAATTATTTTTATGACGAAAAATAATAAATTAATTAATTATTATATTATAAAAAAATTTATATATAATTTTTTTTATATTAATTTGACTCTGAACTCTCGAGCTCACAGCTCTAAAATTATATATTTTTTTTTTCATTTATAAATATGAATAATTTTTTAAATATTTTATTAAATGAGATTTTTTTTAGTCTAGTTCAAAAAAATTTCAAGATATAAGAAGCTATAAAGACTATACAAGAAAACACTTTTTAATTTGAATTTGAAACAAAGATAAAATTTAATGAGAATTCCAAATTAATTTCTTCCCTTGTTAAAGTCATTTGTGAGAAACTTGTCATCCTTTGCGTGAGCAAAAGAACTTCCTAGCTACCCCTTTTGAATTAAAACACATATGGTTGCCCCTTTTAATATTCAACAATAGGAAACCAAATTCATATCTAGCAATCACTTACATTGCCTAATTAATCAACAAAATTTTAAGTTAATTTCATGTAACAACGATAGAGACAGATAATTTATAATTATAATTTTATTATACCACAAAAACCAAACTCATGAGTTCTCAGGATTGTTCATAAACATCAAACTTTTGAAAAATCAAAGAAGAAAAAACTTAAGACTTTATTATAGCTACTTGTTAATTAGCTATAGTGCTAAACCAGCTACGCACAACAGGTAATACACAACAT
Organism: Aleurites moluccanus; assembly: GCA_948193065.1. Classification (NCBI taxonomy): domain Eukaryota; kingdom Viridiplantae; phylum Streptophyta; class Magnoliopsida; order Malpighiales; family Euphorbiaceae; genus Aleurites; species Aleurites moluccanus. Next base: position 3,396 of record CANXYC013061564.1, on the reverse strand, counting down.
TTTAGGTCACTTTATTTCATCGCGTTAAATTATAAACTAATTAATAATAATCGATATATCTAAAATAATTATTTATGAAGTGAATGTAGTATTTAATTATTTAAATTATAAAATATGTATTGTAACATACAGATGTGTCAGAGCACTAATTCATAATTTGATATGATAAATTATATATCATTAATGTAACGGTGACTAACCCTAAATATTTATATATCACTCAAATAAATTATTATTAGAATATTGAAATATAATTTATCGATAAGTACATATATATTTTATTGAGCAATAAATTAAAGATCGATTCCTCTCTCTCTAATACTAAAAAAAATAAAATTATTATTATTAATTTTCACAAATCATAATTTATTAAAAGAATAGTCATCCTTTATGATTTGATTCTAATATTAAAATCTTAAACAATAAAAATGGAATGAAAAATCTTTATTTTGCAAATAATTACATGAGAAATGATTTTAAAAAATAAAAATAAAAAGTCAAAAACTCTACTTTTATTCAAATAACTTATTTATAAAATATTTAGTTTCATTTAATTAATCATATTGTATAGAACAAGTGAAAAAGAAATCAAGTGACCAAGAATTGAAAAATTAAAATCTTATAGTATAATATAAAGTATAAAATTAAAAGGTTTCCTCTAATTAAGATTTCCACTAACCTAGATAATTAATTAAGTAGATAGCAATGTGCCTCACCGTGATTTGTGGCTAACAATTAGCTTATTAACATGAATCTCGACTTGCTATTGAATTGTGTCATAGCCCACAAAGAATGACTCCACTAACTTAATTAATTAGGGATAATAAATAAGCATATTTTAGTTCTAATATATTAATAAATAAGCATATTATAAAAAATAAAAAAATTACTTCCTTTGTTCTTTCTTTTGTCTTTTTGATAGAAACAGAAAGATGAAATTTTGACCCTTTTTAGTCTTTGAAAGGAATGTTCATGGACATTCATAGGTGCATTTTATCTGCAATTCTATTGTGACATCTTCTCCTACCTTATTAAGTATGTTCTTCAGAAGCAACATGTGGGCATAATTAAATGGGGAAATTATTAGTAAGCTTTCTGAAACTAATTAACTAATTACTCCAAATAATGGAACGGTAAAGTGTTCTATAATATAATAAAAAAATAAAAAAGGGATTTTTAAGCCACTATTAATTACTAATTATTGTTTGAATAATTTATATATTATTATATATTAGTATAAGTTTTACGTTTCCGTATTATTTAACTGTTTATAGCATAAGTTGTTATTAATAGCTGTTAGCTGATAGTTATTAATTAATAATTGATTATTGTTAAATGTTTGATAAAATTATTATCAATTGTTAACTTTTATATGTTTAATGGATTATTAAACATAAATATTAATATTTATTTTTTATTTAAGTATTATTTTTAAAAAAATAATTGAATTTTTTATTTAAATAAATAAAAATTATTTGCATACCGAAAATATAATTTAACAGTAAGTGTATATTTCTCTAAATAATAGATTTATAAATCTATTTATTTAAATAAAATTGATTAAATATCTTTCTTAATACAAAAAAAAATAAAAAATAAAAAATATTAAATTAAAATTTTTATAAAAAATAGTTACTTTCTCAATTTTTTTTTATCTGTCGTTTAAAATTTTATATATATATTAAAAATACTTATTAATTAGATTAAAAATGACTTATTTAATTTTATATGATTAATTTTATCTCAAATTAAGTTAGTATATTATAATTAAATGTTACGAAAATAAAGTAAAAAAAAAATAAATATTATTTTAAAAATTTAAAAAGGTAATTAAAAATAAAAATAAATAAAATTTTAAAATAACAAATAAAAAATAACGGAGGAAATATTTAATTATTCGATGGCTACTCAATAATTAGCAAATATCACTGACCAATCCAATTTATTACTGCGGTTGAAAACTAAAAAAGTTAATGCCTTTCTCCTTCAATCCCACACGAATCAATCATTTCACGGAATAAAAACTTAAAAAGTTAACGCCTCTCGAAATTTAAGGTCCATTATGGTTTTTTCTTTTTCAAACTGTTTCTCTAAAAAACTTATTTGCTTGTTGCTTCCAAAGCAGTCTTAAAAGGTTATCAAAACCCTTTCCTCTTTTCTTTTTTTTTTTAAAAAAGTAAATTTATTCTTAAAACTCCTTTAATATATTATATTAGTTTGGTCAAGTGATGTTCTGTTTTTATTTTAATTTTTTACCTTGAAAATCATGCATTATCCACTAAATTAAAATTTTTAATTCTTTAAAATTATATTTAATCAATTTTATTTACATCTAAATTTTGTTTTAGTAAAGAATTTTTTTTAGATGCATTTTAGTAATTAACTCTTACAATAAAAATATCTAACAAATTAATTTAATTTATACATTGTATTAAATCTATTTCTTTAACACAATAAAATAATATATTATATATATTCATAATATGAAAAATGCATACATTAAGAGAAGGAGAAGTTACAAACTCTGAAATAGAATAATGAATGTGCAAATATCTGTGATTAAAAAAAATATATATATTATATATATCCATATCGAAATTAACAAATTTATAAATAAAAGATTTTCATTTATAATTTCTATGCTAAAATCATATCTAATAAATAAAATAGGAGCAAACTCAATTACCAATTGAACTAACAGTAGCCTATGTTTGAAAAGTATATGAAGGGTTAAAGAAAATAAAGTGAACAAAATAAAGAAGTGTTAGGATATTAATAAGGAACTACAAAAGGAAAATACTGTTGTGTTTGGATATTGAGGAACTAGAATGGGAAAGAAAGTGGTTTTAAAAATAGTAAAATCACTATTTTATCCCTATTATTTATTTCTAATAAAGGAAATAATCATAGGGTAAACATGTAATTTTGTAATTAAAGATAAAATGAAACGCGAGTGCCACACAATATTTTCCTTTCATATTTTCATCCTTCCCTATTTTTTTCATCTTTCCAAACAAGAAAATGGTGAATTTTTTTTCCTTTCTTCTATTATTTTCTACCTTTCCAAAATTACTATTTATTTGATTTAATTATTCATATTAATTAATAGTTAGTAAGAGTTGGTGAGAGTTGATGATTAGCTACCAATAGCTATTAATTAAAAAAAAGTTAATTATTTATTCGCGATTATTGTTTATTTATGAAATTCATTATATATATATACATATAACAGAGAAAAGAAGTATAATAGAAAACTTTTATTTTACCTTTTTTCATATGTCTATAGTATATGTTGTCTTCATATATATATACAAAAAATATAACAAAGAATGAGTAACAAATAACAAACTAACAAATTCTATAACAACTTGTTGATGTGTACTAACAAACAAACTT